>CAUYLG010036099.1:0-12253 GCA_963573385.1 Cacajao melanocephalus
ATGGGAAGAAAAGCCAGATATAGGTGAAGGGGAGGAAAGCAGCAAATCACACTGCCACGTGTGTACCTATGCAACAATCTTGCATGTTCTTCACATGTACCCCAAAACATAAAATACAATAAAAATTAAAAAAAAAAAGAAATTATAAAAAAAAAAGAAAAGAAATTATTTGCTATTCAAAAAAAAAAAGAAGAAGAAAATAGGCTAATGCAATTCATTAGAGCAATAGACGTAAACTAAAAAACAACTGTGGCATATTGTCATCATACTGGATTTCCAGTTTCTTGAAGAAGTTAGTTCTCTTCATATGATCATTTAATACTCTTTGATATTGTGCTTTCAATAAACTTGTGATATCAGTGATGATTTATTGTTTTGGTCTATTGCACTGAAGTTGAGAAATACTATACATTTATTTATTTTTTTTTTTTTGAGACAGAGTCTAGCTCTGTCATCCAGGTTGGAGTGCAGTGCTGCAATCTCAGCTTACTATAATCTCTGCTTCCTGGGTTCAAGCAATTCTCTTGTTTCAGCCCCCCAAGTAGCCATAAATACAGGTGTGTGCCACCACACCTAGCTAATTTTTTGTATTTTTAGCAGACAGGGGGTTTTACCACGTTGCCCAGGCTAGTGTCCATGCCCAGATGGGGTTTTACTATGTTGCCCAGGCTGAACTCCTGAGCTCAGACGAACCGCCTGACTCAGCTTCTCAAAGTGCTAGGATTACAGGCTTGAGCCACTGCACCTGGCCTGCTATACTTTTATTTTGATGATCCTAGTTGAAGTCTTTAATAAGCGCTGGGCTTGGTGGTATGTGCCTGTAATCCCACCTACTTGGGAGGCTGAGGCAGGAGAATTGCGTGAACCTGGAAGGTGGAGGTTTCAGTGAGCTGAGATCGCGCCACTGGACTCTAGCCTGGTGACAGAGCAAGACTCCTTCTCAACAACAACAAAAGTAATATGCTTGGCCAGGCAGAGTGGCTCATGCCTATAATCCCACCACTTTGGGAGGCCAAGGGGAGCAAATCACTTGAGGTCAGGAGTTCAAGGCCAGCCTGACCTACAGGGAGAAACCCTGTCTCTAGTAAAAATACAAAAATTAGCCAGGTGTGGTGGCAGGCACCTGTAATCCCAGCTACTTGGGAGGCTGAGACAGGAGAACCACTTGAAACCTGGGATGCGGAGGTTACGGTGAGCCAAGATCAGGCCACTGCACTCCAGCCTGGGCAAGAGAGTGAGAATCTGACTAAAAAAAAAAAAGGAGAACCTGCTGTCTTAGTTTGAGGCACAAAAGAATAGCTCTAATCACTAATCCTCACACACATTTCTGCATAAAATCCATACACTAGCTGTTTTTCCCATTTCTAGATTATTAGGATTTAACTGCTATCATCACTTCCATGTAGCTATTTCTCAAATGCCCTGTGTTTCAAATTATGGAGGCATAGGCTAGAAATAAATGGTGTGTAAGGCCTATTTGTGTACTTTTTTCCATTTATAAAATGGGAATAATAAACTTTATATCTGCTGTATTCTGGGGTCATTTTTTCTACTATAAGTTATTTTAAGTTACCTATGTTGTGTCTTTAAAAAAAATCAAGTCTACCTGTTTTCACCATATATTATAATAATTTCTAGATTGGAGCATTCAGAGTGCTCAACTTTTAATACATTAAAGAAAACAAGCAACATAAGCAGAACACACTTACTCCCACCTAGCTTTTTGATGGTATAGTAGAAAAAAATGGTACTGTGAACCTGTATGCTTGCATACTGGTCAGAAGCAAAGACTTAGGACTCTAAAACACGAGTATCAAACTCTGCTCTACCACATAGGGATTGTTTGGCCTTAGGTAAGTTACTTAAGCTCTCTGAGCCTCAATTTTGAAAAAGGGTGTTGGAACTAAAAGCTCAGAGTCAAAAAGGAAACAAGCACTCAAGCAAAGTATTTCTCAGCAAGACAAATTTACTTCTGCAGAAGGGTGTTATTTCTGGTTGTCACAAGAGCACACTGAACAAAGAAGGGAAGAAGTTTTTATTTCCAACACAGTTTGTCCCTGCTACTGTGTCCTGCCTCCACTGGCTGGAGTTGGACTGCACAATCTAAGCTGAACCTGTTTGGCTAACTTGAAGAGTGTAGGGGTGTGTGTAATGAGGAGTGAAGGGCAGTTTCAGTAGGAATTGCCCTTCAGCAGGAGGGATATTTTACAGACCGAATAGCAGACGTGGCTCTGTAGATTAGGACTGGTGGGAAAGTTGTTTACTGAAACCAGGGCAAGGAGGCACAAAGGATAAAAAAATCTGGCCTTGAAAGTGGGGAACAAAGAATAGGGGAACCAACTAAACCCTCTGAAGAGGAACTTCTTCTTGTATTTGACAAAGGGGTAAAAAAGAAAGTGTTGTTATAAACATTAAACTATATACACATATGTAATGTATACATATATGTATATAAATGTACATGTGTATATATGCACATATACGTTTTAATTGTTGTAACACTGACACATACACACACATACATATACATATATTACATTTTTACACTTAACATTCTGCATGGTCCATAGTCATCAATCAAAATAGGATCTGTTGTTATTTTTATTGTTTTCTGCTAATTTAAAGGAGTTTTCCATAATGGGAACATATTTATATACACTCGTTATGTACCAATAAAATATATTTTTACTTACCTGAATTGAAAGATATAACTTATCTATATTATTTACTTATAGTGCCAGCACAGGAAGCAATCACATTATTTGAAAGTAAAGTCTGTAGGTGAGTGTAGTGACAGGCACCTGTAATCCCAGCTACTTGAAGGCTGAGGCAGGGAGAATTGCTTGAGCCCAGGAGGCAGAGGTTACAGTGAATGAGTCGAGATGGCACCACTGCACTCCAGCCTGGGCAACAGAGTGAGACTTCATCTCAAAAAAAAAAAAGAAAAAGAAAAAAGAAAGTAAAGTCTGAAACATTGACATTCTTCTATGACAAAATGACAAAAGATGGTTAGTTGTGTAGGTAATAGAAGAATGTCCAATAGAAAACTATTGATATAATTGTTGTGTAGTTTAAAAAAATTACAAAAAGAGCTTACAATTCTCTGCAATTAATCATGGACTGCTTTGTTACATTGCTTCTAATTCTGTTTTATTTATTTATTTATTATTAATTTATTTTTAGACAGTCTCACTCTGTCACCCAGGCTGGAGTAGAGTGGCATCATCACAGCTTGCTGCAGCCTCATGCTGCAAACTTAGCCCCAGCTAATTTTAAAATATTTTTGTAGAAACAGGGTCTCATTCTGCTTCCCAAGCTGTTCTCAAACTCCTGGGTTCAAGCGATCCTCCCACCTTAGCCTCCCAAAATGTTGGGATTGCAGGCATGAGCCACCACACCCAGCCTAATTTTGTTTTAAACTACTGTTTAAATAGTTTATTGTTTTTTATGTTTTTACCATTAGTGATTTTACTTTACCAGATAGTTATATCCCTTCTAAATAGACCAGTGCTCTTTAAATACTGTACTTAATGACCTAATTTTTATTTCAAATGCGTTGATCTTGAATGTTAAAGGATATAATATTCCAGATACAATATGCTTTCACCTCATTGAGAGTCAGTTTGCTTCTCTGCAAAATTAGAGAATTGCATCAGATGCCCTTTTTGATCTTTCCCATTCTAAATTTGCCATGATTTCACATGTATTGAACTGGAACACCCCAAATGTGGCATTGGTTCAAACATTACCCACTTTTGTTGCCAACTGACAGCTACTGAAATATTCACTGAGTTATTCCTGGAGCAGACAGCATGCTTTGAAGATATGTTGTAATGTGGCTGCCCACAGTTGTTATAAGCTGCAATGGTCAGAATGTCAAGAAAACAGCTGCCTCTAAAATGCTATCTGGGGGTGCCTAGCAACAAATAGTAATGAGATTGGCTAGCAGAAAAACTGAGGGCAATATGCAAGTTTGAAAATCCAACTGTGCCAAAATCAAGGCAGATTGAAGTGAACTGGGTGAACTTATAAATCCTTCATTCAGCCAGGCACGGTGGCTCATATCTATAATCCCAGCACTCTGGGAGGTGGAGGTGGGCGGATCACAAGGCCAGGAGTTTGAGACGAGCCTGGCCAATATGGTGAAACCCCATCTCTACTAAAAATACTAAAAATACAAAAATTAGCTGGGCGTAGTTGAAGGCACCTATAGTCCCAGCTACTCGGGAGGCTGAGGCAGGAGAATTGCTTGAACCTGGGAGGCAGATGTTGCAGTGAGCTGAGATCACGCCATTACACTCTAGCCTGGGCAACAGAGTGAGACTGTCTCAAAAAATAAACAATAAATAAATAAATAAATCCTTCATTCAGCAGAATTTTATTTGTGATGATGTCCTTCTAGCTTTAAGAGATGGTGCCTTGTTTTACCATCAAATAATGCTTCTGACTGAGGAGGTATGCTATTCAAGATCATATCTCCGATGTTTGTATTTCTGTAGAAAACCGTGAAACTTTATTACTCTCAGTAGGTTTATAGATAAGAATTTTTTTTTAATTATCTTATTAACCATAGCACTATCTATGTTTCAGTGCCAAGATATTTAACCAGTGTAATGTCATCCAGCAGTGAGGAGGCAGATTTGTGGGCAGAAGACACTAGAATAAATGTGAGTGACTCCCTCCTGCCACCTGACATCCGTCCTGCTGTAAAAGTAACCTGCAGAGTCTGCTGTGGTCCATCATGTAGAACCGTGTATTTCAAAGAATGGTCTGCAGACCCCTACATCAGAATCAGCCAGGTACTGTTAAAAAATGTGGCTTTTGCAAGCTCACTCCAACCCACTGAATTGAAATATCTCAGAATGAGGCCATTTTAACAAGCTCCTCAGGTGACTGATGCAAGATAAAGTTTGAGAACCCTTGACTTAAACTGAATGACTTGTCAAAATTGTAGGTTTGGTTTTGTCCCTCTCCTACCTAAACTCTTAATTGGCTCCACAAAGCCTCAGAAGCAAGTTGAAAGTTTTTAACCTGTCAAATACATCTTTCATGACTTCACTACCTAGGTCTCCAGTCTTTTTTCTCTCTTCACTGCCTGCTGTGTGCTTAAAATTCCAGCAACAAGGAACTGTTTGCAGTCTCTCCAAACAGCTTGCTGCTTCTGGTCTCCCTGTCTGTGCTGACCAGGTCCTCTCTACCTGGAATACTCCTCTCTTCCCTCCCTCCCCTCCCTCCCTCCTTCCCTCCCTCCATCCCTTCCTTCCTTCCTTTTTTCCTTCTTCCTTCCTTCCCTCCCTTCCTTTCTTTTATTTACAGGCCCTGCTATCTGGAATGTTCTTTCTTTCTCCCTCCCCTTCATTACATTCCCTGAACTAAGTTAACATGGCTGCTGTTTCTCTGAGTAGATCTGTATCATCAGTCTTATCATATTGAATTACAAATGCAAGGGCTATTTTTCTGAACACATTACCTAAAAGGCCATGAAAGTCTTGAGGACAGGATAAATGTGTCAGTTAGTTTGGTTGCAGGAACAGAACGCAAATCTGAAGAAAGATGAAAGTATTGGTATGATGCTGCATAGCTAAGAGATAAAAAAGAAGTATTTCAACTATGCTTAGGAAAGGCAGACCCTAGGGAAGCTGCAGGTCCCAGCAATAGGAACTCCTACCCCTCCCAGAGGAGGGCCATGGAGGATAAAAAGCAGAGACCATCAGTGGCAGCCTCAACAAAGTCATTGTTATATCACTGAAACGTACACTGGCGTACATACACATACATTACATTTAACATTGTGTGTGATTCATAGTAATCAATCAAAATGGTATCTGTTGAATACTAGCTTGATGAAAGAACAATTTCCCCAAAGGAAGGGTGTGTGGTGCTGTTACAGAAGAAGAGACACTTGGCAGCCAAAAACAATAGCTACTCACTCCATGGGCCCTTGCTCCAGATTGTGTGCCCCCAATGTCTAATAACGTGTTTAACACAAATCAGACTTTTATTAAATATTTTCAGAATGATTGAAGTCAGAGAGAGAACTAATACTTGTTTAACATCACCTACCAGGCAATGACTCAAGGATTTAATTGCTATTGCATTTAACCTCTCACAACAATTCTGTAGGTAAACACTGTGTTTTTTCAGGTGGGGAAACTAAGACCAAAGAAAAACTTGCCAAGGACACTCACCAAGAGAAACAGCTGTGACTTTGAATGTGTAGGCATTCACTTCCCTCAGTGAGAAATACAGAATCTTTTTTCTCTATAAGAGGTATATGCGGCCGGGCGCAGTGGCTCATGCCTATAATCCCAGCACTTTGGGAGGCCGAGGCTGGCGGATCACCTTAGGTCAGGAGTTCAAGACCACTCTGGTCAGCATGGTGAAACCCATCTCTACTAAAAACGCAAAAATTAGCTGGGCATGGTGGCAGGTGCCTGTAACCCCAGCTACTTGGGAGGCTGAGGCAGGAGAATCGCTTGAATTTGGGAGACGGAGGTTGCAGTGAGCTGAGATTATGCCACTGCTCTCTAGCCTGAGAGACAGGAGTGAGACTCTATCTCAAAACAAAACAAAAAATGAAGAATTTGAAGGAGCACTTAAATAGAGAGATATACCATGTTTATGGACTCAGCACTATAAAGAGGGCAGTTCTTTCCAAATTAACCTGTAATTTAATGTTAAGGTTAACAACGTAAAGAATAACAAAAGGGATAGATACACTTCCAGGTTTGCCGGGAACAAGCAAAGCCTGCTGTCCATAGTCTTTTTTTCTTTATTTTTATTTTTGAGACAGAGTCTGGTTCTGTTGCCTAGGCTGGAGTTCTGTGGTGCAATCTTGGCTCACTGCAACCTCCGCCTCCTGGGTTCAAGCAATTCTCCTGCCTCAGCCTTCCTAGTAGCTGGGATCACAGGCTCCCGCCACCATGCCCGGCTAATTTTTGTAATTTTAGTAGAGACAGGGTTTCACAATGTTGGCTAGGCTAGTCTTGAACTCTTGACCTCATAATCTGCCAGGCTTGGCCTCCCAAAGTGCTGGGATTACAGGTATGAGCCATGGTGCCTGGCCTGATTTTTGCATTCTTCAGTAACATCTCTTTTTAGTTAACAGTGTCTTGGAAATATCTCCATGCTAGCCCCAAAATAGAAGAAGGTCAATATTACATACTGGTTAAGTTCATTGACATTGAGAGCTAGAATTCCTGGGTTCAACTCAGCTCTGCTTTTTATCTTAAATGTAATCTGAGACAAGTTTTTAGACCGTCTGCCCTTCTGTTTCTCTGGAAAAAGCAGGATGATATTAGATGCCTATTTCATAGACTTATGGTGATGATTAAATGAGTTAACACATATAAAGCACTTGGAATAATACCTGATACACAGTTAAGTGCTATCAAAAGTTATGTTTGTTAGGCTAAGCGCAGTGGCTCATAACTATAATCCGAGCACTTTGGGAGGCTGGGACAGGAAGATAGCTTGAGCCCAGGAGTGTGAGAACAGCCTAGGCAACATAGTGAGATCTTGTCTCTACTAAAAATAAAAAACTTACCCAGATGTGGTGGCAGGCACCTCTAGTCCCAGCTACTCTTGAGCCCAAGAGGTTGAAGCTGCAGTGAACAGTGAGCCACTGCAGTCCAGACGGGATGACAGAGTGAGATCCTGTCCCCCCACCAAAAAAAAAAGCTTTGTTTGTTCTTTTTAACTGCTGCATTTAATACTTATATATTAAATATATTACACTGTAATATATTTAATTATCCCTCTAATGAATAGAAATTTTGTTGCTTACACATTTTTGGTACTGTAGACAGTGTTTCAAAGAACAGACTGGGTGCGGTGGCTCACACCTGTAATCTCAGCACTTTGGGAGGCCGAGGTGGGCAGATCATCTGAGGTCAGGAGTTCAAGACCAGCCTGGCCAACATGGTGAAACCCCTTCTCTACTAAAAATACAAAAATTAGCTGGGTGAGGTGGCATGCACCTATAGTCCCAGCTACTCAAAAAGCTGAGGCAGGAGAATTGCTTGAACCGGGAGGCAGAGGTTGCAGTGAGCTGAGATCGTGCCCCACTGCACTCTGGCCTGGGCAACAGAGCAAGACTCCGTCTCACATACACAAAAAAATACATTTCTGTTCGTACCTCCTTACGCACATATTTGGCTATGCATTGGTTCAAGAAGTAGAATTGTTGAGTTAAAGGGTATATGTATGTTAAACATTATTATTTTAAATTTTACTTTAAGTTCTGGGATACATGTGCTAAATGTGCAGGTTTGTTACATAGGTATACAGGTGCCATGGTTGTTTGCCGTACCTATCAACCCATCATCTAGGTTTTAAGCCCTGCATGCATTAGGTATTTGTCCTAATACTCTCTCCCCTTTCCCCCCACCCTCCTGTTTTTTGTTTTGTTTTGTTTTTTTGAGATAGATTCTTGGTGTTTTGCTCAGGCTGGTCTCAAATCCCTGGGCTCAAGCAATTCTCCTGAAACTGAGGGCAAACCTGACAACTATGTCGCTTGCTTTTAGCTGTGTTGTTTTTTTTCCCCCTAAAAAAAGGGCCCCTTCAGCCTCACTATAGATAACATCTCTGACATGTGGGTCAAAGGTAACGGTTGCCTATGTTGTTTTTAAGGAACATAGAATCAGCTCTGGTTCACCTAGAACCAGGTGAGACCACTGATACCTTAAACTGGACCTGCGCGAATGTCTGATGGGTAATCTTTTGAAGTCAGAGGGCTGAGAGCTAGAGCTCCACCCTCAGATCATGCTAATGCTGCCATGTCTGCCTGCCTGCCTGCCTTCCTCCCTCCCTCCCTCCCTCCCTTCCTTCCTTCTTCCTTCTCTTTTTTATAGAGACAGGATCACCCAGGCTGGAGTGCAGTGCTGTGATCATAGCTCACTGCAGCCTCAAACTTCTGGGCTCAAGTCATCCTCCCGCCTCAGCCTCCCAAAATGCTAGGATTACAGGCCTGAGCCACCGTGCCCAGTCAATGCTGCCATTTTTTGAACATGTGTCCTATGAAGAGCCAAAAATCTAGACTAAGCTTTTATAGAACACTGATTATCTCACTTTTCGTTACACCTAATTATCTTTCTCCAGGCCTTAGACCACCCTGCTCTTCTATCCCATAAATATCCCTAAACTCCACGTTTGGGGAGGCAGATTTGAGACCTGTTCTCCCGTCTCCTTGCTTGGCTGCACACATAAATAAATCCTTTCTTTGCTACAAAACTCGTCATGTCCACGGTTGGCTTACTGTGGTGTGAGAAAAACAGGCCTGGTTTTGTAACTGCACAAGGGGTTCACCCTGCCCTCTTCCTAGACCAGATTCATCAAGACAGGAGAATTGTAACAGAGAAAGAGTAATTCATGCACAGCCAGCTGTGCGGGAGACCAGAGTTTTATTATTACTCAAATCAGTCTCCCCTGGAGCAGAGTTTTTAAGGACAATTTGGTGGTGTGGAGGAGAGGCCAGTGAGCCAGGAGTGCTAACTGGTCACACATGAAATCATACGTAGTCGAAGCTGTCTTCTTGCACTGAGTCAGTTCCTCGGTGGGATCAGATGAGCCAGTTTATTGATCTGGGTGGTGCCAACTGATCCATCAAGTGCAGAGTCTACAAAATATCGCAAGCACTGATTTTAGGAGCAGTTTGGGAAGGGTCAGAATCTTGTAGCCTCCAGCTGCATGACTCCTAAACCATAATTTCTAAACTTGTGGCTGATGTTAGTCTTACAAAGGCAGTTTAGTCCTCAGGCAAGGAGGTCTTCTTTGGGAATGGGCTGTTATTGTCTTTGCTTTAAACTATAAACTGTAAACTAAGTTTTTCCCAAAGTTAGTTCAGCCTTTGCCCAGGAATGAACAAAGACAGCTTGGAGGTTAGAAGCAAGATGGAGTCAAGTAAGTTAGATCTCTTTTACTGTCTCAGTCACAATTTTGCAAAGGCCATTTCAGTTCAGCAACACTCTAGCCTTAGCCAGCTGAGTAGCTGGGATTGCAGGCACATACCACTATGCCTGGTTATAATTATTAATTTTTATTTGTTAATATTTGTCTTGACACTGCATAGAAACAGCACAAATTTCAAGATGCACAGAAGATCATATATTAAAGTCTTTCTTTCATTCCTATTCCCCAGGAATCAATTTCCATCCCTAGCAACAACCAGTTAGTAATTTCTTGTGTATCTTTTCAAAAATATCAATATGCATAAACAGAATATACATATTGTGTATCTATATATGTTATACATACACATGAACACTTATACCTATGTGTGTCTGCACATGTATAATCTTTCAAAATATCAACGATAGTATACAATAAATACAGTTGTGTACTTTGCTTTTTTCACTTAATAATACATCTCAGGCCGGGCATGGTGGCTCATAACTGTTATCTCAGCACTTTGGAAGGCCAATGCGGGCGGATCACGAGGTCAGGAGTTTGAGACCAGCCTGGCCAGCATAGTGAAACCCGTTTCTACTAAAAACAAAAAAAATTAGCCAGGTGTGGTGGCGCACATCTGTAATCCCAGCTTCTTGGGAGGCTAAGGCAGGAGAATCACTAACCCAGAAGGCAGAGGTTTCAGTGAGCCAGCTTCCAGCCAACAAGAGTAAAACTCCATCTCAAAAAAAAAAAAAAAACTCAGAGGGCTTTCTTTAGGCTGGTTATAGAGCTGCCTTGCTTTTTATTTTTATTTATTTATTTATTTTTTTAGACAGAGTCTCGCTCTATCACCAGGCTGGAGTGCAGTAGCACGGCCTCAGCTCACTGCAACCTCTGCATCCCGGGTTCAAGCAATTCTCCTGCCTCAGCCTCTTGAGTAGCTGTGATTACAGTCATGTGCCACCACGCCTGGCTAATTTTTTTGTATTATTAGTAGAGACAGGGTTTCACCCATGTTGGCCAGGCTGATCTTGAACTCCTGACCTCAGGTGACCTGCCCACCTTGTCCTCTCAAAGTGCTGGGATTACAGGCATGAGCCACCAGGCCTGGCAAGACCTTGTTTCCACAAGAGTCTTATTATATCAGATGCTTTGATCCTCCCAGATCCCATTTGGCTGCCTCATTTTGTATAATACTGTTTTATTATTTTCTAAGATTTTTCATGCTTCTCATCTCTACAGCAGTGCCTTAGTGAAAAAATGCATAGATTTTTAAAAATAAAAGACAATCTAGAATTAAAATCTGGTTCTGCCACTTATTTCCTATGTGACTTTTGCTAAGTTAAATAATCTAAGCATATAAAATGGGAATAATAATATTCACCTTGTGAAATTATTATTGAAAGACAACTATAAATATGAATATATTTGTCACCTCTTACATGCCAGGTCCTTCACATTTCTTACCTCTAGCCCTCAGAGTAGCCACAAACAGGATAAATTGGAAGGCAAATATGGCAGTCTATGAAAAACTAAGAAGATAGTATGAAATGAATGCAATGTAGAAAGGTTTCCAAGGCCAGGCATGGTGGCTCATGCCTGTAATCCCAGTACTTCGAGAGACCAAGGCAGGAGGATTGCTTGAGCTCAGGAGTTCACAACCAGCTTGGGCAGCATATCGGGACAGTGTCTGTACAAAAAATATAAACGTTAGCTGAGTGTGGCAGCGGGTGACTGTGGCCCCAGCTACTCAGAAGGCTGAGGTGGGATGATTGTTTGAGCCCATGAGGTAGAGGCTGCAGCAGTGAACTGTGATGGCACCAGTGCACTCCAGCCTGGATAGTAAAGCAAAAGAAAGAAGAAAGAAAGAAAGAAAGAAAAGAAAAGGGAGAGATCCAAGATGGCCAATTAGCAGCAGCTCAGGACTGTAGCTCCCAGTGAAAGCGCAGAGAGCGAGTGGACGCCGCAATTTCAGACGAATTTCTGTTGCCCACAAACTGGGAGATACCCAGCAGAGGAGCCACATGGGTCGCCAGCGTGACTCTTTTGGCCGGCACGGCTGTTTTGCTGGCGCCCCAGCGCGGTGCTTCTCAGTGCGGAGTATACAGGACTGGGTGCCCTTTGAGTCAGGATCGGCTGGTCCCATCCCCACAAGGAGAACAGCAATTGGAAGCACTGAGGACTGAGAGTTTCACAGTAAGCACAGCTGAACCCAGGAAGGCCAAGCTCTGTGGGGAAAGGGCGTCCACTGAAGGAAAACTAAGAAACAGAAAAAACTTCATCACCAACAAGCCAGACGTCCACTCAGACCCAATCTGAAAGTCAGCAATTACAAAGACGACAGGTGGATAAATCCACAAAAATG
>CAUYLG010036100.1:0-45568 GCA_963573385.1 Cacajao melanocephalus
CCGTCTGCCCCCGGGTACTGAGATTACAAAATAAGTACAAAGCAGGCCGGGCCGCAACGCAATGTTAACCTGCAAAAAAAAAAAAAAAAAAAAAAAAAAAGAGCTTGGATTGCCTTTGTCTTGCGGGAAAATGTGCAGCAGCAGAGGAAAGAATAGTGCCATGAAACCAGAGAAGAATTATGGCATCATGTTTGCTTTGAGACAGCCTTTCTTCCAAACCTAAAAAGAGCAGAGAAAACCTCACCTCTTGGGCAATGGTGCTATCGTGGGGTGACTAGAATCGGCCAGGGTGTTACTCCTACCAGATGGTGTCTAGGAGACTCAGAACTCTGAAATTTTAGACTTTCCAGAGATCTTGCAACCCAACTCCCTCATTTTACCCAGAGGACTTTCAGGTTCAGAGACCTAGGCACCTTTTACAAAGATTTTTCTGAACTGCTAGACTGGGGTGCTTACCAAGCTACTTTAAAGTCTTAAAAATATAAACCGAGAATAATTTCTTCCCACCGTGAAGAATGATCATGAGACCTAAATGAGTACTGCTGGAAACACTGCACATACTTCCTGCCTGGCCAGGGAGCTTGCTTACCAGGGTTGGCTGCTGTCCCTGAGAGAGGGATCTCCTACCCGCCCCGAGAGGCAATAAAACTGAAGCTTCAGGACCCCTTCTAAGGCCCTAGACCTAATTATATACTTTTTGATTTTGTATTTGCATTCTTTTGCTTAAAGAGCTCCTTCCTCCAATTTTATCAGCTTCAGGATCCACAAATCCTGAAATTTGCCCTGCCTGTCCTACGTCATAAATCTAAATGTCTGATGTTCCAATACACTCTTGATCAAAAGAGGACACCAGATAAGGGTGAGGATGACTCTGCCTGGACCAGGCTTGGGAAAACAGTCTGGGGCCGTTGAGAAAGTTGGGTTGGGTATAACACTGAGCGATGGCCCACAAGAGGTCTCAAACTCCTACCTTGTTTCTACCCCAGCAGCTCATTGTCCAGACAAAACCTGTCTCTCAGATTTACAGATCTAGGATTTTAGAGCTGGCAAAGGCCTCATTTTGTCATCCTCCCTAATTTTGCAGGCATTTAGAATGGCTTGGGCATCTTGGGCTCCTGAATTCCTCCTGGGGAAGTGAGGTGACCCTGTTGGCTAATGCCTTAAGCAAGTAGAATATCTGTCTCACTTGTTAGATATAATCTTCTTGGTGTGTCCCTGTGTGGGTGGAAACCAGTAAATGAGGCCTACCCAGCTAAGCATTTCAATAAAACATAAACGAGTGCAATTCTACACACCATCACTTAGTGTTCATTCTGAGCAAAGCTTCTGAGTTACTCTCTGAGGAAAGATGAAGCTGCATAGGACAGTGCCTGTGGAGAGAATTTAAAGCTTGTCCATCATTTCATATTAATAGCTACTGTTTATTTACCACCTACTATGGACTTGACATTTTATCAACAAACTTTATTTATTTTTATTTTTTATTTTTTTATTTTTTTGAGATAGAGTCTGTTGACCAGGCTGTAGTACAATGGTATGATTTCGGCTCATTGCAACCTCTGTCTCCTGGGTTCAAGTGATTCTCCTGCCGCAGCCTCCCAAGTATCTGGAATTACAGGGGCCCACTACCACGCCTGGTTAATTTTTGTATTCTTAGTAGAGATGGGGTTTCCCCATGTTGGCCAGGCTGGTACTGAACTCCTGACCTCAAGTGATCTGTCTTCCTCGGCCTCCCAAAGTGCTCAGATTACAGGCATGAACCACCGCTCCTGGCCTATCAACAACTTTATAGAGCAGGTATTATCACTCTCCTTTTGTTGATGTAGAAATCAAGGCTCAGAGAGGTTATGTGACTTATCCCAGTCACACATCTAGGGCATCCCTCTGCTTGTTTGGGGCGTGTGGAGGCTGAAGTTTAGGGTGTGTCAGGCGAGAGGAGGAAAGAAGAAAGACAATGGCCTTGCCAAACCTCCCTTCTTCCTTTCACACAGGCCCGTGTTTAAGTCTCAGTTGTAACACATACTAGTTATGTGTGCCCTTGAGAAAGCTGCTCTTAATCTTGGTTTCCTTATTTATAAATTGAAGAAAATAACCCACTTCACAAAGCAGTTGAGAAGATGAAATGATAGAATGTGGACCAAGTTCTATTCACAGCACATTCAGGTACAAAATAGCTCATTTTGGTATAAATTGCTCACCCCCTATGCCTGAATGTCTAATTTCTCATTGTCTTTATGTCTTTACTAAATTGTCTCCTTACTGAGACCTTCCCTGGCACCCTATCTAAAAGCCAAACCCCAGAGAATCTCTTCACACCCCCTTTCCTGCCTTATTTTATTACCAACTAATATATTACAAATTATACTTAATTTGTTTGTCTTGTCTGTCTCCACCCATGAGAAAGTAAATTGTTTTGAGGCCAGTAGTCATTGTCTGTGTTCCAATTTCTGTATCATCCCAAGTACACAGAACTGTGCCTGGTGCACGGTATGTACTCAGTGTATATTGATCAAATGAATGGAAAATCAAAAAAAACTTTGGCAACCTAAGGACCAAGTTTGAATTTGGCTTTTTTCCTTACCATTTGACTGTGGGTACATTATTTAAAATGTCTAGCCCTTAGCGTCCTCATTTGTAAAACAGGAGGAAAAATGGTATCTATCATTAAGACAGCTGGGATGATTAAAAATCATCATTTATAAACCCTCTGGCATATAGCAAGTGCTCAGTAAATGTTCGCCATTATTATTTGTAATAATCTGATGGATTGTTAAAATTGTCTCTGTGCAGCTCAGAGTTTTTAGGTTATAAGAGGCTGAAAGTCACGAGTGCCTTTGGCCTTTTCAGCCCAGTCATCCTCCTTGTTAACTGATTACCAGTTGAAAGGGTGTGAAAGTGCTCAGTGATCACATCTCCAAGCTGCTGAGAGGTCAGCATTGCCATTCATTGAGAAAGAACAGGCTGGGGAAGCTCAAATGACTTACTTATGGTCCCTCGACTTAAAAACCAGGGCACGCAGGAACCAAGCCCAGCCAGTCTTGGGCTTCCTGATACTGCATTTTCTCTGTACAGTGTGGGGTGGTTGGGAGCCCTGTGACTTCACACCTGGGTTCAGCGGGGCCCTTCACCGGCCATCTCCCGCAGAGTACTTTTTCACCATCAGTTTTCTCTGCAAGCAAAACGTGGAAAATAAGATCCACACTTCACAAGTTTGTGACCAGGATCACAGGCGAAAACAGCTCTTTGGAAACTCTAAAGCGCCAGACAAGTAAGTGCTGCAACAGGCAACCACAAGCGAGCCCTTTTCAGCTGCCAGTCCCGGGACTCGCTCCTGTCTCCTCCCCTCTCCAAGACCGCGGAGTAGGAAGGAGGATTAACCCCTAGGGGAGGAGTTCCGCCCCCCGGCCCCCGCCCCGCCGCCGACGCTTCTCCTTTGCACCCACACTCGCCCTCCTCGAGTCTCTCTCGTGCGCCGAACCCGGGCTGCGTTTCCCTGGTCAGGTTCGGCACGGCGGGCCGGCCGCCAGGATGCAGGCCCCGCACAAGGAGCACCTGTACAAGTTGCTGGTGATTGGAGACCTGGGCGTGGGGAAGACCAGCATCATCAAGCGCTACGTGCACCAGAACTTCTCCTCGCACTACCGGGCCACCATCGGCGTGGACTTCGCGCTGAAGGTGCTCCACTGGGACCCGGAGACCGTGGTCCGCCTGCAGCTCTGGGATATCGCAGGTGAGCGCTGCGGAAGGGGGTTAGGGGGCGAGAGCGCCTCGCGGCCGGTTTCTACTCTCGAGGCAGCGGCTTGTGGCCAAGCGTGAGATCGAAGTCACCAGGTCGCGAGGGAATTTTTCCTGGCGGGTTGGAAACTTAGTTTCAAAGAAAAGAAAAACGTTTCTCGCCCTAGCTGAAACTTCAAGTGCATTCCCTGGCGCTTTGGTGCTATTGCTTTTGCTCCTTCCCGCACGTTCCCCTGGGATCTCTCCGCCCAGAACAGGCCTCCCCAGGGGAACCAGAGGGAGATTGTCTGCAATTGCATTTTGTTCTCCACTCCAGCTCGTTTTCTGGGCGCGGGCATTTCTGCCAATGACGCAGCCCAGTGTCACGCATGTCCTTCCGTGCAGGGGCCGACCGAGGGGAAGCCCCTGGGCTGGTTCACAGCGGAAACGGGGACAGTTCCAGGCTAGCTGGAGTTTGAGCATTCTTGTCTTCAGTCGCTCACTTTGTTCCAAATTTTGTCACCTTTCTCTCTGCCCTTAAGACAAAGGAGTTTGAGATTTTTTTTTCCCCCTTTTCAAGAAGCCAAGTACTTTTGTGTGTATATGTCAGGGGCAAAGTATTCTTTCTCCTTCTCCTTCGTTATTTCTATCTCTCTGGCTGTCTTGTATCAAAACGAGGTTGTGTATATATTTTCAAGCCATTTTTATGTAAGGGCCGATGATAGCTTTATGATTTCTTGATTTGGCCCTAAAGTTTTCATTGAGAGATCTGGAAAATGAGAGATTTTTTGTTTATTTGTACAATATTTAAAATCAGAATTTGACTCCACAGGTTTGTACCAGAAGTTAAGTGTAACTCCTTGGACTAGGCTGTTTGCAATCTGGGCATGACCAACTCCTCATAATAGATTTTAGCCCTGCCACTAACTAACCTGCTCAGTGGCTTTGGACAAGTCTCTTCAGCTCAGTTGCATCGCTATTAAGTGGAAAGGAGTTGGGCAAGGGTCAGGGATCTTCTTGCTCAGACGTTTCAAGGTCTTCTGGGATTCTCCATGGGAACAACTTCAGTCTTATTTCATGTCTATTTCATGGTCTGTGACACCAGGAACCACACTTTATAAGTACTGGACCCAAACTACCCACTTCTGTTTCAGAAAATGGTTTCGTTAATGCTGATACATCTAATTGGAAACAGTTTATCATGGCTTGAAGCCAGAACAAATGTGGAAAATTTTTGTAAGGGCATTTGTGGTGTGGGGACTGTCATGCCTTTTTAATCATGAGCCTTATTCTTTTGGCAAGTAAACAGATGAGCAGATTCATGCATTTGGAGTCATTTTCAGCTGCTCTGGTAGCAAGGAGGTTATCAGAGACCAGGAGATGTTATCAGGCACTGTTGGATGGGGCTTTTCATCTACAAAAATTCTCTCTGTGTCTTTACTTTGTTGTCATGTGTCATAATGTCTGAAAATTCTTCTGGCTGCACGAAAGTCTTCAGGATTCAGATTTAGAAATAGCTTACTGTTTAAAAGGGGATATAGCTGTAATTTGGACTTTTATGTACAATTCAAGTAACAGTATGACAGCAGATAAGTTCTATGTCTGTGGATTATGTCTCCTCACATAAACAGAGGAGATGGAAGGGTGTAGTGATTAATAGCCCAGATTTCAGAGTTGAACTGCCTCCATCTGGATCCTTATTTTACTCCATATGTAGCAGGCAATCTTAGGTAAGTTCTCTAACCTCCTTGTTTTAGTTTCCTTACTTGTAAACAGGGAGAATGCTTTGCCTCAATAAATGACAGATAAGCAACCAACAGTGTTAGCTGAAGGTGATCATGCCTGTTCTCTAAGAAATCTGCAAGGATTGCTATTACACTAGCTACCAGTTTTTGAGCCCATATAAAATGCTAGGCAAGAAGGATATGATATACAAGTGATTATTAATTCCTAATAATGATCCCAATATGACATATATATTTTGTCCTCAGGTTATCACCATTTTCAGCTTTGCTATTTTACAACATACTGTTGGGAGCAGTTTAGCTCCCAAGCTTGAAAGCACTTTGGTAGCCGTGTTTGTAGACTGAAGTTGCTGTGGAGGCTATGGTCACAGAAGTCTATGTAAATAAGAAATCTGGAGTCTTGGGATGTTCATTCTACAGATGCTGTGGTGATGGTGTTATGCTTAACATCTCAGTAGAGGAGCTTGTTTTTCCCAGAGCTCTAATGCTTAGTGGTAACCTGTCTTTAGCAGCCTCAAGCCCAAAAGCCCTATCAGCTGAATTAGAGATTGTACAACAGGCACAGTGAATTGGGTGGAAGCCAGGCCACTGTGGGAAATGGTTGGAGCATGCATGGGCTCCACTTTTCATGGTTTAAGCTTCATAGGGAGCCCTATGGGTTATGAGTTCATGTGATATCCAGCCTTAAGTGCCCACCAAGACTCCAGTCAGCCAGGTGTACCTTATAATACCTTCAAATCACAGGCTGGCTGTCCACAGATAAGAATGCATCTCTCCCTCCCTAGTGTTCAACTCTGGTGTGTGTCTGGAGAGAACAGGTAGTGGAGGTTAGTGGGGCTAGCCTTGAGAAGGTTGTAGGTGTTCAGTGAGATAGAACCTGCACTGTTCTGACAGGATATCATATATACCTGTTATTGAAGGAATATTGGCTCAGCTAGACTCTTGATGTTCGTTTGGTTCAATGCCAAATAGGGCCCTATTTGTCCACTAAATTCCCATGATAAATCTCTTGCAGCCATGTAGATTGGCCAGTACGGTCTCGAAAGACTCCAAAAAGTATCTCTAGGGTCTTGTGAAATAGACCTTGAAACAAGGTGATAAATTCCACCAAACCCCGTAGGGGATAGCAGTTGTCCTGGATTCCAGTGATTCCACCCCAGAGGGTCAGCTGGGTCCTCAGTGTGTTCAGAGGCTCTTGATAGAGTCAGAGAAATGAAGCAACTTTGCCTGAGGCCACCCAGGCAATAGAAGAGCCAGATTTGACCCAGTTCTGTTTGACTCAAAATCAAGCTATGTTGTTTGTACTTGCTGGCCTGTGAGTGCCTGGCACACAGCTGGCCCGCATGGTTTATGCCGTCTTCCTTTTTAAAGGTGTTGTTTCAGGTGGGTTAACCTTTCCTTCTCCTTTCTATTTCTAACTGGATTTGTGATATTAGTAAGTATAACTGTGCATACAGAAAAAAGAAATGAATAAAAACCTATTTCTGAAAATTTGATCTTGATTAGGATGTGAATGTATAAGGTTTTATTAAAAAGTTAATAGGTCAATTAGGGAAAGGGAAAACGAAAAGGTCACATTTGAGACTCCACTTTTTTATTACCCTCCAAATCCAGAGACTATAATTGCTCATACACACTTTCAAAAAAACTATACTATTTTGTCTAGAACTCTTGCTGTGCTTTGGGACTCTGATGCAGGCATTGGGACATTTATAGGGATAGTTGCTAATATTTCTTAAGCCTTTATTCTTATAAATGTCCAGGCATATTTAATCTATAATTTCCCAGTATAGTAACTGGTTAGGCCATTAGAATTTAAAATTGACCATTGAATCTGTTTTCAACAGATTTGCTCTACTTCCCTCAATTTAAAAACAGAATACTTCAGACATAATTTAAATATATTCTAAATTATAGATATTCTGAAAATATAATTGGGCAAAGTGTGAAACCTTGCTGAACCTCAATTGCCTCATCTATAAAATGATTATTTAATTTTCCTGTGATACTTAGTTTATCTTTTGTGGTCTCTGTAAGCAAAATGTTATATTATCACTATGCTCAGGGTATAGGTAGCACATGGTCATTTATTCCAACTTCTTTACTTACTAGCTTTGTGACTTGTGTGAGTTACTTAGCCTCTGTGCCTTGGTTTTTCTGTCTGTAAAGTGGGGATAATAACAATACCTGTATCTTAGAATTTTTAGAAAAATTAAATGAATTAATTTATACAAAGCTGTGCCTGACACATAATAAATGCTGAATGAGTGTTAGATATTATTCTTCTTGTTGTAATTGTTATTATTACAGACTGTTTTCACATACACTTTCCCACTTGATCTTCCCAGCATTGCTGAGGGTGTACACAAGCAGATGGTGCTAAACCCACTTTTTATTAAAAAAAAAGATAAAAAATGATAGAGGTAAGAGACTTATCTGAGATCATAAGTGGCAGAGGAGAACAGGAACAGTCGGTCTGTTCAGCTTCAGCTTACTGGTATGAGTAAGATAACCCAGTCTGTTGGTAATCAGAAAACCCAACTCTAGTTTTATATTGCTATAGTAGAAAATAACTTAAGTTGGCAGAGAATTTAGAGAGTGTTTCCTTACCATGTAAAAGTTTCACTGCAGAGTTCTGCTAAATAACAAATGCCTCTAAATACTTCAATAAGATCTACCCTGTAAGAAAAATATTTCCACTCAAGGAACATCTATACTAACTTCCCCCACCTAAGCCATGTGACAAGACAGCACAGGAATACATTAACTGTCCCATAGACAAAGTAACAGGATGAAGGCAGCCCCGGCCCAGTGGCAGGAGTCCTTGGGCTAACTAACTCTTTACACCAGCAACAATGACACTTATTTGGGTCACAATGGGATGTTGTTTTAGAGTTCGTAAAGTACTTTCAGGTTGTGAAATTCACCTGAAGATAGGATTTGGACTTGACTATCTCTTCAGTACCTATTTCTAAAAGACTGTATTTCTCCAAGGAGTTTTACAAGACAAATCTTAAATGTCAAGATAATAGGTCTAGGAATGTAGAAAGAGCTAAATTTGGCGATGAGTGTGTCAAATAACCCCCCCCCCAAAAAATGCATATCGAGTCTGAGCCATGCTCCACTGGGCAGTTTATTGCCTTGTTTCTAGCCTAGCTAATTACAGATTTTCTAAATGCCACGTAAAATAACATGCTATATGCTTACAGGTAAATAATGTGTACATTGAGCAAAAATGGCGAACTTTCAAAGTGATAATGAGGGATATGTGGAGAAGGCACCTCAAGGCAGAACATGTCGTGTCATCTGGGTTTTAGAGGACTGGTCCAGTAGAAAAGCAAGTGTCAGCCTGAGCAAGAAAAGCTAAGGCGTCTGAGAGTGGGAGGGGATAGGAAGAAGTAGCTCTGTATGTGTGATTGCTCTCTTCAGCAAATATATGTACGTATATAAAGAGTGCCTGGTATGTGAAAGTACTTAGGTGAGGGGAAACCAAAGAAGGATAGTAATAAGACTTGATTCTTGATCCCTGTTTCATCAGCATGATGACACAAAAACAAATCACTGTAACAGTAGGTAAAGAACATTGGCAGACGTAACTTCAAAACACTTTCTGATGCAGAGATCTTGTCCACACCACATCCTCTGACTCTCTTGAGACTAAATCTGAGGTTGGATGAAGCCTCAGGGCTGGTGTGATCTTTCCTGTGCTCTTAAGTAGCACCAGTCATTCCCTGTGAGTGTGTCAGTACTGCACAGCTTGAGACACAATTTCATCCTCTGGCCCTCTAATTCGGACTCCTTCTCTTGAAGATCTCATGCATTCCCAAGGCTTTAACCTTTATGCAGATGACTTTGAAACTATGCCTATCCCCTTGACTACTCATGAGCTTCAGGCTTACAGTTCCATCTTCCTGCTGGACATCTGTACAATATCTCACTACACTGCAGGTGAACATGTTCATAACAAAATTTACCTGAATACAGGATTGTTTTTTCTATTAATAAAGTAATATGTGCCCAATGTAGCAAAGCTGGAAGATAGAAAAGAAAAACAACAAAAAAGAAATACAGTGTATCCACATTTGCCCCACTTAATGATAAATAGTAAATTATGCTATTTATATGTCTAACTTAGGCATTTTTCCACATTCACTGGACATTCTAGTTTGTATTAACCAAAAGACCTTACCCCCAATTATTTATACTTGAAGCCTCTGCCATCTTTTCTCTTTTGGCCCTCGTATGTCACCAGTCTCCAAGTCAGATAGTAAATATGCCTGTCTTTTCCCACTTCCACAGACCAGAGACGGCACTTTTTTACATGGCTGTTCCGGTATTATAGCCTCTTAGCTAGCTCTGTTCTTTGCCTCCTCCAGTTCTTAGGTGTATCAAAGCCAAGTTTATCTTCTCAGAACATCTATCTTTTCCTTTGCCTATAGATTATAACACTGTGATGAGAACAATGGAGGGGATGAGGATAAGGTATTGGGGGACTGATAATTTTGAAAAGTAGAAATAAGGTAGATCCAAGTCATAGAGAAATTGAGGAATGGGTTTGTGAAGTCCTTGAAAGTAAGAAATGATTGGAGTCCTTCAGGCCTAGTGACGTCAAAAGGGAACCAGATGTCTCTCCTATTGTGGTCTTCTTGTGAGGAACACAGAAACTGTCATTAAGGGCTCAAGTGCTACTTAATATTTTTGTTGATTTTACTGCATTTTAGTTAAAGTGCAGTTTTAAAACTTGAGGATTTGAGAAGTATAAGATCTTGCCTGAGAAAATTTATTAATGCACGTGACAAGCAGAGAGATTTAGGGGTGATCCAAATGGGTTGGTCTTTGTTCTTATGGACTTTTAGAGTCTGGTGTGGCATAAAGATAATAATTTCAAAATAATCATGGAGATAATTATTTAGTCACTGATTAAGTGATCTGATGGGAAAATGTCAGGTGCTAAAAGAAAGTCAACAATGGAACTTACCCTAGCCATAACATGGAGATAAGAAGATACCATGTGGGCTTCAAGTAATCTGACCTAGCTAAAGAGTACAATGTGTGAGGAAGGAGGTGATGAGAGGGAGGCAGCAGACAAATTAGGAAAGGTCATATATGCCAAATTAAATGTTAAGAGTGGTGATAGTGAAAATTCCTTACATTATATCAATTTATCAAAGCAATATTTGTAATTTAAATACCACAGTAATGCTAACAAATAGGTTGTCTTATTTCCAGTTTCATAGATGAGGAAGCTGGGCCAAAGATGAGTAGAACATGACACCTGGTACATAATTGTTGCTTAGTAAAAGTGGTTTGGTGTTGAACAGTCATTGAGGTTCGTACGAAAGTCATCACTCATCTGGTAAATTTTTGAGAATAGATGCTTCGAGTTACACTTAGAATCCTTTCTCTCCCTCTTCTGATGATTCACTCTGGAGACTCTTTCAAATGTTTCAAACCATTGAGAAGCCTTTTTATTTATTTTACTTTCTTAGATTCTGGGATGTATATTCCCAGACAGATACAGTGAACCTGTTGCTCCTGGGGTGGGAATCGGGTTTATTCCAGCAAGAGAAGATCCTTGTCTTCTAGGATAATGAACTAGACTGATCTCCTTCAACTTGGCAAGGTCAAGTCTGAGACTGTAGCTTGGGGTTCTTAATAGTCGAGTTTTACTCATTTTTTCAACTGTTAGGGAATTTGACTAAGAAGTTACGTGATCTTAAATTACTCTTTGATAATAACTCAGGTTTTAACTTCTACTATTCTCTCATTCCTTTCATTGCCCACTCTCGAGTACTAATGAAATTCTGTCTTTTCTACCTTATAAAATAAATATCTCATTCCTCGTTTCAACGACCACATCTTCACAACTCACCGGAACTATTGCAGCAGTTGCCTCATGCCCATCCCTGCCCATCAGTTTGTAATCAGCAGTGGTGATACTCCTCATCATGCTGTTGTTCTCCAGTTGATAGTCTCGTTTGGCATCCATCAGTGGATCCACATCATTTTTAGAATTAAAGGCTGAACTTTTTAGCATGACAGCCAGGGCCATCATGACTGTCATTCATTTGCCATTCATTCCAGTCTCATCTCTTACATCTATGATTTTTACATTCCAGGTATCTTACTGTGGCCCAGTACCTTCTCCTTTATGCTGTGGCGCACACAGTTGCCTCTGGCTAAAAGCACATTCCTCTTCTTAACATAGATAACTCCTGTGAGTCCTTTTCACTGTATCAATATCACCTCCTCCAGAATGTCTTTTGAAACCATGAGGCTCAGGGAGACACTTTCTCTGCTCCCATAAAATTCAATGATTACTCCAGATAGAAATCTACTACTGCATTGGAATGTCTTTTTCCTCCAAAGTGTGTCCCTGGGTCCTAACGTAGTATTTGGACATGTGGTGGGGACTCAAGAAGTATTTGTTCAATAAAAAAGTTTTTCAGTTAATCATTGCATCCGTGCCTTAATTCTTAAGACATATCATTGATCTAAACATTTCTTCAATAAAAAATAGACTTCTGTTCATGATTGAAAGACTTCATCACTTTATAAACATTAATATATAAAATTATATTTTGGAATTGAGAGATATGGTAACTACTTTTCTTAAAGAGACTTTCTATTTTTTTTTTCAACCATAAAAACTGGGGAGGGTCCTTAAATACCATTCTTGAAGGCTGTGCTTTTTCATTTAACAGTCTCCATAATGTGAAATGAAATGTTATTCATTTGGATGTCAAATGGCAAAACCGTATCTTTTTTATGATTTTAGGGTACATTATATAAAGTAGTAACTTCTTGAAAGGTAATTTTACAGAGTTAAAACCCTGAGTACTCATCAAAACCACATCAAGCAACGAACCAGGTCAATCAGCAAGCTTGATCTGGAAGGGAAAACTAATGCTAGTTTCTCAGGCCCAAAGAGCTTCTTAATGGTAGAAATAGAACCAGAACACAAGATTCCCTGGCTTATTACCGAGAAAGCTTGAATAATTAAAAACGTATTTTTTCAGCACTAGGTGTTTTTGTGATGTCTTCAGCATTGAGGTATAAAGATAATCAAACTGGGAAGACACCCAGCCCTGTGGAAGTTCATGAAGTGGAGAAGAGGAGATGATGGCGTAGCACTGGGAACACCCAAAGTCATCCACAGTTTGGCTTCAAATACCATTTCTAATATCATTTTCTCCCTGCCTCCATGATGAGTCTAAATTTCAACCATTTCACTCCTTGCCATTCCTCATTCATTTCCATGCTTATTGCCTATGATCCTTTGCTCCTGTTCTTCCTGCTGGTTCATGTGTCCTTCCCTTTGTGGGCACATCCAAATCCTACCTGATGTCTAAGACCCATCTGAAAGGGCAACTCCTCTACAGAGGCTTTTCTAGTTTTCTCTGTCAGGAGTAACTTCTTCCTCCCTTGAGTGCCATGCAACTTTTCTTTCCCTTGTTTGTAGCACTTCTCCAATTAAGCTTTGTGTAACAGTTATTTTGTACCTATCCAGATTTCCTTCATGATTTTTAGTAAATCCTGCCATGAGTTATTTTCTGCATAACTTAATGAAATTGCTATAGAGTCAGCAAAGAAGTAGAGAAGAAGAAAGCGCCAAGGAGGAGGAGAACCTAGCAAGGGTAGGCCTTTGGAAGCAAGAGATAGAGAATTTAAGAAAAGGATAGTTAATAGTTTCAAAGGTTTTATTACTTCTTGCTCTGAGTCTCTACTTTTTGTAGTTTGTGTTATTCTGATGTATTATTTAACCTTTGTTCCTTATCACCTTTATTGAAATATAATTTTTAATTAGTTTATCAGCCTTGCATAAAACTGCTCTTTTAAGAAGAGTGATGAAAACATATTGATTTAAATTATTTTTGGGAGGACCGTTTTCCCTATAACATGCTATAAATAGCCACCAATTATTTAGTGTCAGGCATAGTTCTGTGCATTCATATGTATTATTTTATTTACAATCATAAGGAGCTTATCTGATGGACACTGTTATGAACCCTGTTACAGAGATGAGAGAACTCCAGAAAGGCCAGAAAACACATAGACTAGCTAACAAGCACATAAAACTTTTCAAAAGTCTTACCAATAGTAAGAGGTCATGCTGGGACATACAATGAGACTTGTCTAACTGCAAATCCTGTTTTCTAGCCTCGTTATTCTACTGTTTCCTAATGTGTGATAAACAACATAATAGTCTTTACATCTCGTGGGTTGTTATATATTGCCTTTAGAAGGTGCTCATTCTATATTTTATGAGTAATTTATTAATTTTTAACCTGCATACTTTTGGATAGATCTAATAATTGAATGAATTGAATTTTTTGCATGCATCATTGCTGACACCGTATGTGTCATTTGACTTATTAACAGTCATCTTTCCTTTAGGCAGGAAAACCACTGTGCCTAAGGGACACAAGTCTCTAGTTTAAAAATTAAAGCTAAAAATAGCTGTGGTGCTTGCTGGTATCAGAACAAAAATTAAGATTTATATGGTATTTGAGGGATCTGTATGCATGTATTGTGTGATGTGTGTGTCTTAAATTAAAAAAAATACATACTAGACTCTAGAGGCTACAGCACAAGTGCTCAAACTTTCTCAGTTCACCTCATCCAAATTCTTAGTGTTGTTTTTTTCATTGTGCCTCTAGGCCAACAGCAATACCTAACAATCCTGTTCATTAAATAGCATCAGATAACTTAGTAAGTGTTATGTTGTAAGAACTTAATAGCCGTAAGAAAAAAAAAGAGAACATATAAATTAAAATAAAATTATTTTTGTTTTATTTTTAATCACTACAGTTTAATATAGGCATGAATATGGCTTTGGCCATGAAACAGCCTCTCAAACCTTTGAGCTGGAGTGGACGCCACCACCATACCACCCTCATTTCCTGTTTCACATTGGTTTTCACGTGATTTTTGCGTTTCATCACAGAAACTTCCAAAGCTCAGTTTCAAAAAGATACAATGACATCAAAAGGAATGTAATGTTAACACTGTGAACTACCTCAAGCCAGTAGTTCCTGGGGTATCTAATGGATCTTGAGTACTACTGTATTTGCCTTGAAATGTTAAAATATCTTGTTGTACCCATGTGAGTTCACCATGGCACCCCAGAGCACCTCGGCATGAATTTTGGGAGTTACAACTCTAGAGGAATCTGGAAATTCCTTAAGAGTGAAACCTTTAGAGCCCAAGATCTCTTGTGAGTTATTTATAAAAATGTATTTAATGGCTACTGAGTCATATTGTCTCAAATGCTAAGTAATTCAAAAATAGTTTTTGTTTTTTGCTTTTTTTGTAATACATTTGAGCTTACAGTTCAGAGGTATTTTTAGGTTGTTTATCTATTTAGTTATAAACATGAGATGCTGGTCCTTCTGTCTGGATTCATCCCAACTTCTTATCCATGACTTGGTTTCATCCTTCCCATCTTTATCCACTGTTGGACCTTACATTGCTATATGATCTTTTTATCTCCATCCACATGAGTTATTTGCTTAAGCTGGGAGCATTAAACGCCAGTCTAAAATTATTCTGATAAAAAAATCTGTTGGGCTCCTGTATTAGTACTCATTTTCACATACACAGATATATACACTGCCTTAAATTTAAGTATACATTCAGAATTTAATGAGAATATTTTTGAAAATGTATTTTAAAAGTAGATCATGATAATCCATCTACCTTTTGTTCTGTAAGGTAATTATTTATGAACAACTATAAAGCCAATATTTACTTTTTGTGCCATATTATTCTCTTGTTTACTTTAGCTTACTTAATTCAATTTACTTCATCTAGCTTTATCTTCTGGTTGAATAGAGACAAAATTTGCCTGTAAGCGATGACAATGAACAGTAGGATGAAATGAGAGCTATTGTTTATGTGAGAACTAAGGAAATTGCTCAAAGAGTTTGGGTGGTTCTTAATTGTGAACAGATATTTGTCAGAAGGGATCTTAAAATGGCAGAAGTTTAATAGCCATAAAAATAAATGAATTAGAGCAAAGATTTTGTTCCTTTCCCTGCTGGGGTTCCCTCTTGGAAATAAGAAATAAATATTAATTGTTATTCTTTATGTAAAGAGTACTTGTGTTACTAGTTCCATTCTATTCTGGAAGTCTGTTGTGAACATAAACTACAGCCTCTTAGAGTACATGTGAAGGATGAGGGAGAGGGTACCTTTCAGTGGGAGTGGATTTGCCATGGTAGGGGAGTACATGGAAGCAAGAAGCAGAACTTAGCAGAGGCTAGCAAGGCATAGGTTGGGACAAAACCTTGACCTCAGTCTGAAAATTAGCCTTAAACTTGTAGATATAAGTGTACAACCTCAAAAATCCCACAGGAAGTTGGAGGGTAGAATGTAATCATCATGAAGGCAAGGATTTTTTTCTAGTTATTAGACCATAACTAGCTAGCTAGCTGTATGTTCTAGTTATATGTTCCTAGTGATAATTCTGGAAAATTATAGGAATTTAATTTTTTTTGTCATTAAATAAATGAATGAAATTAGATGAGATGAAATTAGACAATCCTAACTAAAGTGATTTTAGTGTGAGTGGAGAGAAAGTGATGAATTCAACAGATCAGATATAATAGAAAACTCTTAAATATACAATAAGCCTGCAAGTATCCACTGGGAGAGGAGTAAGGAATTAAAGATTATTCCTTCAGTCAGCATGAGGACCTTATTGAATGCTTACTGTGTAGAGTGCAGTGCTTGACACAGGGGCTGCAGAAATTTGGTTCTGGCTATGGGGTGACTTGTTATTTTGGAGGGGAAGATTGTACCAGGTGAGTTGGAATATATACCAAGGTGACTTGGGAAAATGATGATTAATTGATATGTTTCTGTCATTGGTTTGATGGGGCGAAGTCATAAAAATGGGTGAAGGAGTTTCTGAACCACTGCCAGACTGTCAAATAGGCTTTTCTTAAAAACTGGAAATAACCACTATCACTAGGATGTCAACCTGACTCTGACTTCAGTATGTGGGTTTCCCCTGAGCTTTCAAAACCAGCATAAGCCATTATGATGTCAGTTTTGACCATTGCAGCAATTATAGTTTGATTTTTTTTTTAAATTCAAGATCATTGTGCAAGTTCCATATTTACTGTTGATTGTGTATTTACTTTCTGTTTTCCACACTGTTACTTTCTGGAAATATAGAGAACATCTTGGTGTCACATTTAGATCTACTGATTGTTCTATGACCTCAACACATGTATCGTTTGGAATAGAGTAAATTGATTCCAAGGTAGTATTTCTTAAGGAAATGAGAATGATCATGAAAGCATAATAATCCAGGCTGAAACTTGTTACAACAGATATGCACATAACTCTGGTGGAATAATGTAAATTTTCTCCTCCAATAAACATCTATTGATTGTTTATTGGAAGTGGGAGCTGAGTAAAGAGTAAGTTCATCAGTATGCAGCACTAATTCACCAATACACATTTTAGAGGAAGAAGGAAGCTTCATTTGAATTTATTTCCACCGTAAAATCTTGAGCTCTTATTGTATCCTAAAGGTGGAGAAATAAGCCTCCGGTTTTGCAATATTAAAACAAGATCAATTTGCTCTCCAGGATTTTCACTGCCATGGTTAGAGATACAAGCATGAATGCACAGCATGATCAGTGTCAGTGGTGTAGAATTTTTAAAATTCTGTGGGTTCATAAAGAAGAGATTCAGTGATTCCAGCTGTCAGGACAGGGAAGTATGCACAAATGTGGTGATATTTAAGGGCACATTTGAAGGATGTATAGGATTTTATTGAACAGAGTGGGAGTAGAGATGAGGAGGGAATTCAGGCTTTGGGAACAAAGATGTAAAAAGGCAAGGGAATCTGGAAAGTAATTTAGGATGTGTTTTAAAAAGAACAAGTCATCCAATGGGGCTTGGCCATGGAGCACTTTGAAGGAAGTGACCAGTGAAGAGTTTGAAAAAGAGGTCAGAACCAAAAATATACAACATTACATGACATGTCAATGAAGGTGTCTTTTTCTTGGGCATGTAAGAGTCACTGAATAGCTAAAACAGCAGAGATTTAAATGGTAAGATTTACCTTTTGAAAGTAGATTCCAATGCAGATAAAGGTTTTCTTTTTTTTGAAAGTTTTATTATAGATTCAGGGGAATACATATGCAGGTTTGTGACATAGACATGGGTATATTGCACGATGGTGAGCTTTGGGGTACAAATGATCCCCTTACTCAGGTAGTGGGCATAGCACCCAACAGTTTTTCAACCCTTGTCCCTTCTTGTCTCCTCACTCTAGTAGTGCCTGGTTTCTGTTGTCATTATCTTCATGTCCATGGTTACTTCATGTATAGCTCCCACTTGTAAGTGAGGAAATGCAGTATTTTTTTTCCTATTCCTGCATTAATTCACTTATGATAATGCTATTCCTATCAATCGACCAACATCATTTTCCACAGACCTAGAAAAAGCTATCCTATGGAATCAAAAAAAAAAAAAAGCCCAATAGCCAAAGTAATACTGAACAAAAAGAACAAAACCAGAGGTATAATAGTACTCGACTTCAAACTATAAGGCTACCTAACCAAAACAGTGAGATATTGTTGCAAAAACAGACACATAGACCAAGAAACAGAATAGAGAACCCAGAAATAAAGATGCCTAGTTACGGCCATCTGATAATATCTACATTTATGTTTCTGCAGAGGATATGATTTCATTCTTTTTTGTTTTTGGTTATATAATATTCCATGATGAATGTGTACCACGTTGTCTTTAACGAGTCCACCACTGATGGGCACCAAGTTGATTCCACGTCTTTGCTATTGTGAATAGCACTGCGATGAACATGCATGTGCACATGTCTTTTTGGTAGAATGATTTGTTTTCTTTTGGATATATACAAAAGAATGGGATTGCTGGGTTGACTAGTAAGTAGTTCTGTTTTAAGTTTTTTGAGAAATCTTCAAACTGCTTTCCATGATGGCTGAACTAATTTTCATTCCCACCAAAAGTGTGTAAGCATTCTCTTTTCTCTGAAGCCTTGCCAGTATCTGTTGTTTTTTTGACTTTTCAATAATAGCCATTCTGACGGGTGCGAGATGGTAACTAATTTGCATTTCTCTGGTGTTTAGTGATATGTGATACTTTTTCATGTTTATTGGCTGCTTGTATATTTTCTTTTTGAGAACTCTCTGTTCATGTTTTTGCCCATTTTTAATGGGGTTGTTTTCTGCTTGTTCAGTTATTTAAATTTGTTATAGAGTATGGATATTAGACAGTTGCTGGATGTGTATTTCATGAATTTTCTCCCACTCTATAGATTGTTTACTATGTTGATAGTTTCTTTTGTTGTGCAGAAGCTCTCTAGTTTAGTTGGGTTCCACTTGTCAATTTTCGTTTTTGTTGCAATTGCTTTTGAGGAATTAGTCATAAATTATTTTCCAAGGCTGATGTCCAGAATGGTGTTGTCTAGGTTATCTTCTAGGTTTCTTACAGTTTGAGAGCTCACATTTAAACCTTTAGTCTATCTTGAGTTAATTTTTCTGTGTGGTGAAAGGTAGGGGTCTAGTATCATTTTTCTGCATATGGCTAGGCAGCTATCCTGGCACCATTTATTGAATAGGATGTCCTTTCCCTACTGTTCAGTTTTGTCAACTTTGTCAGAGATCAGATGGCTGTAATTGTGCATCTTTATTTCTAGGTTCTGTATTCTGTTTCATTGGTCTATGTGTCTGTTTTTGTAATAGTACCATGCTGTTTTGGTTAGGTAACCTTACAGTTTGAATGTAAGTAATGTGGTATTTCTGGTTTTGTTCTTTTTGCTTAGTATTACTTTGGCTATTGGGATTTTTTGATTCCATGTGAATTTTAGGATAGTTTTTTCTAGTTCTGTGAAAAATAATGTTAGTAGGTTGGTAGGAATAGCATTGAATGTGTAGATTTTTGAGGGGTAGTGTGGCCATTGTAGTGATATTGACTCTTCCAGTCTATGAGGTTGGAATGTTTTTCTCTTTGTTTATATCATCTATGATTGTTTTTAGTTGTGTTTTATAGTTCTCCTTGTAGAGATCTTTTACCTCCTTCCTTGGTTAAATGTATTCTTAGGTATTTTATTTTATTTACATTTTTTTTTTTGCTGTTATTGTAAATGGGATTGTGTTCTTGATTTGGCTGTTAGCTTGAACATTATTGGTGTATAGAAATGTTATTGATTTTTGTACATTGATTTTGTATCCTGAAAGTTCACTGAAGTCATTTATCAGTTCTAGAAGCCTGAAATTTTACTGAAGTCATTAATAGTTCTAGGGAGTCTTTAGGGTTTTCTAGGTATAGAATAATATTGGCCATAAAGAGAGATAGTTTGATATTTTCTTTTCCTATTTGGAATTTTTAAAATTTCTTTCTCTTGCCTGATTACTCTGGCTAGCACTTCCAGTATTACATTGAAAGGTACAATGAGAATGGGCATCCTTGTCTTGTTCCAGTTCTCAAGGAGTGTGCTTCCAGTTTTTGCTGTTCAGTATGATATTGACTCTGGGTTTGTCATAGATCACTGTTATTATGTTGAGGTATGTTTCTTTGATACCTATTTTTTGAGGGTTTTTTATGATGAAGGATGTTGGATTTTATCAAAAGCTTTTTCTGAGTCTATTAAGATGATCATATGGTTTTTGTTTTTAATTCTGTTTGTGTGGTGAATCACATTTATTGATTTATATATGTTGAACCAACCTTGCATCCAGGAATGAAGCCTATTTGATCATGGTGAATTGACCTTTTCATGTGGTGTTGGATTTGGTTTGCTAGTGTTTTGTTGAGGAATTTTGTGTCTATGTTCATCAGGGATATTGGCCTGTAGTTTTCTTTTTTTCACTGTGTCTTTGTCAGATTTGGGTATGAGGGTAATGCTGGCTTTCTAGAATGAGTTAGAGAGGAGACTCTTCTTGATTTTTTTGAAAGTTTTAGTAGAATTGATACCAAGTCTTTTTTGGCATGACTGGCAGAATTTGGCTGTGAACCCATCTGGCCTGGGACTTTCTTTGGTTGGTAGCTTTTTTATTACTGATTCAATTTTGGAAGTCATTATTGGCCTATTCAGGGTTTTAATTCCTTCCTGATTCAATCTTGGTAGATTGTGTGTTTCCAGGAATTTATTCATTTCCTCTAGAATTTCTAGTTTGTTAGCAAAGAAGTGTTAATAATAGTTTCTGATAATCTTTTGTATTTCTATGGGATCACTTGTAACATCACCTTTATCATTTCTGATTGAGATTATTTGCATCTTCTCTCTTTTCTTCTTAGTTAATTTAGCTTGTGGTCTATTGATCTTGTTCATTCTTTCAAAGAACTGACATTTGGTTTCATTGATACTTTGTATGTATTTTTGTGTCTCAGTTTCATTCTGTTATGCTCTGATTTTAATTTTTTTCTGATGTTAGATTGTCTATTTAAGATCTTTCTAACTTTTTTAAAGTATCCACTTAACACCATAAACTTTCCTCTTAATAACCCTACTTTTGCTGCAGCCCAGAGATTTTGGTATGCTTTGTCCCTGTTTTTATTTATTTCAAATTTTTTTTAAAAATTTCTTCATCTTATTGTTTATCCAAAAGTCATTCAAAAGCAAGTTGTTTTTGTTTCCATTTAATTGTGTGGTTTTGAGAGATCTTCTTGGCACTGATTTCTATTTTTATTCCACTGTGGTTCAAGAGTATGATTATATGTTTTCAATTTTTTCAAATTTATTGCAACTTGTTTCATGTCTGGGCATGTGTTCAATATTGATATGTTCTGTGCAGATGAGAAGAATGTTTATTCTGTGGTTGATGGGTAGAGTATTCTGTAGATGTGTGTTAGGTCCAATTGGTAAGTGTCAAATTCAAGTTCAGAATTTGTCAGTTTTTTGCCCTAATCATTTGTTGATACTGACAGTGGGATTTTGAAGTCCCCCACGATTATTGTGTCATTGTCTATGTCTTTTCAGAGGTCTAAAAGTACTTGTTTTATGCATCTGACTACTCTAATGTTGGGTGCGTAATATATTTAGGACAGTTAAGTCTTCTTGTAGAATTGAGCCCTTTATTATCATGTAATGCCCTTCTTGGTCCTATTTGACTGTTGCCAGTTTAAAGTGTCTTTTATCTGACATAAGAATGGCAACTTGTGATTTTCTTTGTTTTCTGTTTTTGTGCTGGATCTTTCTCCACTCCTTTACTTTGAGCCTATAAATGTCATTATACATGAGATGGATCTCTTGAAGACAGCATATGGATGAATTCTGTTTTTCTCTCCAACTTGCCATTCTGTGCCTTTTAAGTGAGGAGTTTAGACCATTTACATTCAAGGTGAATATGATCTGTGAGGTTTTGCTCTTATGAAGTTATTAGCTGTTTTGCTCTGAAATATAAGTTTCTATTGTGCGGTTGCTTTATAGGCCCTGTGGGCTCTGTACTTAAGTGTGTTTTTGTGGTAGCCATATAGTTTTTCATTACCATATTTAGAACTCCCATAAAGATTTCTTGTAAGGCTGGTCTATAGGTTCCCTTTGCACTTGCTTGTTTTGAAAGATTTTTTAAATCTCCTTCACTTATAAGCTTAGTTTGGTGAGATATATATATATGTATATATTTTTGAGACAAAGTCTTGCTCTGTTGCCCAGGCTGGAGTGCAGTGGTACAATCTTGGCTCGCTACAACCTCCACCTCCAAGGTTCAAGCAATTCCTGCCTCAGCCTCTTGAGTAGCTGGGTCTACAGGTGTGCTTCACCATGCCTGGCTAATTTTTGTATTTTTAGTAGAGATGGGATTTCACTATGTTGGCCAGACTAGCCTTGAACTCCTGACCTCATGATTCACCTGCCTTGGTCTCTCAAAGTTCTGGTATTACAATCATGAGCCACTGCACCCAGCCAGGATATGGCATTCTTAATTGGGATTTCTATTCTTTAAGAATGCTGAAAATAGATTCCCAATCTCTTCTGGTTCATAAGGTTTCTGCTGAGATGTCCACTGTTAGCCAGATGGGGTTCCCTTTGTATGCAATTTGACCTTTTTCTTTAGCTGCCTTTAAGATTTTTTTCTTTAGCATTGATCTTGGACAATGCAGTGACTAGATGCCTTGGTGATGTTCATTTTATATAGTATCTGGCAGATGTTCTCTGGATTTCTTGCATCTAAATCTTTACCTCTCTAGCAAGATTAGGGAATTTTTCTTGGATTATTCCCCCAAATATGTATTCCAGGTTTTTAAATTTTTCTTCTTTTGCAGGAATGCCAGTAATCCGTAGCTTGATCTCTTTACAAAATCCCGTATTTCTCTAAGACTTCTTCATTTAAAAAAAAAAATTCTCTCTTTTTTAAATGTATGCCTGACTAGGTTAGTTCAAAAGAACAGGTTCCCAAGCTCTGAAACTGTTTCTTCTGCTTGGTTCATTCTATTGATACAGCTTTCAATTATATTTTGAAATTCCTTAAGTGAACTGTCCAATTCCAGAAGCTATGATTAATTACTTTTTAAGATTGATCTCCTCCTTCATTTCCTAAACTGCTTTAGAAGTTTCTTTTTAATCTTGTATTGGACCTCATTGAGCTTCCTTGCAATACATGATTTGAATTCTTTATCTGTCACTTCTGAGTTTCTATTTTCATTAGGGACCTTTGCTGGAAAGCTAGTGCAATCCTTTGATGGTGTCACTACATTCCCATTTTTCATAATGTCAGAATTTTTGCACCTGTTCCTTCTCATTTGAAAATTCTGTCCCTTATAATTTTTGTAATTATTTTCATGTTTGTATAGTTAATTTCTTTTTCTTTCTTTCCCTATGATACTATTGCTGTTTTTTTCTCTCTTTTCATTTTCCTTTCCCTGCTTCCCTAGTGTCTTTTGGTTTTGCTTCTGTAGCCTTATGTACTTCTTTCTGTATTTTATACTGGGCTGTGTAGTTTGACCTATAAGCCATAGATAGTACTTATGCATGATAGCAGACTGCAGCCAATGTGGCTAGGTATATTCTTGATCCTTGTTTACTGGCAGAAGCTCTCTGTTGCCTCAGGCAATGGGCTGATTCTTGGAATGCACAGTGGTCTGAGCCCCCTGCTCAGCCCTGAGGATTGGGAGCCACAATGGGTGGGGCCAGACCAGGTAGATTCATCTACAGGAACCCCAATGGCAGGTGCAAGCACACTGTGCTGAAGGAGAATCTGGGGGGCAGCTACCAAGTGCCCAGTTGTGTGCCTTGGCATCAAGCTGGGAAACCTCCTCAGCCCCAAGTGCTCTGCATGGGAAGGGTAGCAGCCTAAACTCCTAATCCAAGAGAATGAGTGCTTCAGATGCCTAGAGATCTGCCTGGATGTAGAGCAGAGAGGCTCTCCTTGCACCACAATCTCTACACAGGATGGGTGGGATGGCTCAGATTGCCAATTCAGGTGAGCTGATGCTTCTAATGGCTGGAGATTTGCCTGGGCATGGAGCAGAGAGGACCTCATTGCCCATGATCTATGTTCAGGGCAGGTGTGGTGGTTCAGGCTACTGAGTCAGATGAGTAGGTGCTTTGAATGCCCAGAGTTCTGCCCTGGCATGAAACAGAGTTGGCCTCCCTGCACCAGGATCATGCATAGGATGAGTGGTGCAGGTCAGACTACTGCTCCAGGTAAACAGGCCATCTGAATGCCTGGAGATTTACCTAGTCGTGGAGTGGTGAGGAATTTGCTGTACCACGATCTATGTCTATCAAGTGTGGGGTAGCTCAGGCTGCTGGTCCAGGCAAGTGGGTGCTCCAAAAGCCTGGATTTCTGCCAGGGGGTAGAGCAGAGAGGGCCCTGCTGCACCGCAATCTCAGGGGAGTAGGCTGGATACCTGCAGATTGGTTCCACATTGCCAAGCTGGCCCTAGATTTATAGATACAAGTATTATTGCCCAGTAGAAACTGCAGATTTATCAACTCTCCTCCTGTCCCAGGGTTATGACAGAGGAGAACACAATTCTGGCACCTACTGCTGAGGTGCTTTCCGCAGGTCCGGCTGTGGAGGCTCCTGTGCTGCCCTAGAGTGAGTGCTTCAGTCTCTGGCTAGAGATTAAAATGAATGGCTGCCTTTCTATGCACTCAGATTAAAAATGGCATCCTGGTCTTGGTCATGAGTCTAGGAAAATGTCTGCAGCTTTTCCTCACATCTTTTCCTCACAATGTCTCCAAGACACTCCACAAGTTAGCTCCAGGGCTTAGGAGGAACAAAGTGCTTTTCCTTGGCATGCTTTGCTGGGATCTCCAATGGAAAGGCAAATCACAGAGGGAGGCTCTCTGCCTCTCTCACATACTGAAGTTTCCCTCACTTTTATTAGCTGGATGGTATCAAAGGGGCTGTTTACCCATGTTCCCCTCCCTGGGATCTGGGGTATCCTTCATGATTCTGGTAGATTCCCATTTTCCTTCTTGAAATAAAGCCCACATAGTTGGTCTTTATGCACTATCTTGCTGTCTCCAAGTGGCTGAGGCATGTTAAAAGGCTCTAATCTACTATCTTGGCGGGGAGAAAAAAGAAATAGCAGTTTTAAGATTAGGTTATACATTAATGTCACCTAGAGATGGCTTAAAAAATATAAATTCCTGACCTCTATGCTAAAACAACACAGTAAAGAATCTCTGAGATGTGTAACCCAGGGATGGGTATTCTATAAACACCTCAGGTGATTTCTTATGCTGCCAGAATGTCAACTGTCTGAAGACCTGTGCTTACATTTGTGTTTATATTTGGGGAGAGAGACAGTGAAGAGAGCCTAGATGTTGAGTTCCCCAGTTAGGGGGCTCCCAGGGGTCCAGGTGAGGAGCAGTGAGGGGCTGAGCTGGAGCGGGAGCAGTGCCTGGGGAGAGGAGGGGCAGAGTCAAGGGCTACCTCTAAAGTAGAAGTGTTAGTTGGATACTGGAGCCTCTTTGGTTGAAGGAGTGAGGAGAGAGCTAGAAGATGACTTGAAGTAAAAATATTACTAGATACACATTATGGCTGTGATGCTTGTGTGCATTTTTAGCTGAGTCTGTGACACCAAATGGACCATTTCAGGCTGTTGGGACAGAGGGCCAAAGTTTGATTTAATCTAAGGCATGAGGAAGGGGCCATTGAAATCAGCCACACCAGGTTCATTTTATAGATAAGAAAACTGAGTCTTAGGGAGAGAAATACATTTATCTGAGTCTGTTTTGGTAATCAGTGAGTAAAATTAAGACCCACGTCTTCTGACTTTTCAAGCTAGTGTCTTCTACTGTTAAATTATCTAAATAGTTCCTGCATCCATTATATTAACTTTTGTGATCTGATTGATCGCTTTGCCATTTAACACCCCTCATAGCCGAAAACTGAATCATGAGTCATATCGACACTGCTATAAAGTGTGTGTTTAAGAGCACTGGGGACTTAGGTGGTGAAGTTGATTATTTTCAGTGCAGTAATCCAGTGTGACACAACTTAGTTTAGAAGTTCCTGCTGGGCAAAAACTACACATTTCCAGAACAGAGCATAGAGCTTTAGCCACGTTAGCTACTCCGTAAATGTGTGTTGAATAAGTGATCTAAAGCCAAGGGGAAGTTTTTGAATTATAGTCATTTTTTAAAAGGAAATTTAACTGTAATGAATTCATCAGGTCTCTACTTTGCCCAAAAGTACGCACTCACTCTGAGTCACATGGTTCTCATTCTTTGAATAAGAAATGGACAAGAGCACTGTCAGCTGACAAAGGAAGGAAACAATGTCGGTACTAGAAATGCTCTGATCTAAATGTGACCCCTTGCTGGAATGTCAAAATTAAAAACTTTCCAAGTGGGCTGGCCCAGTGACCTCAACATACGAGTGTCTTTTCTTTCTAGAAACAAATTGTCTTCTTCTTGTTTCTGATCTGACACACATACATTCATAAACTCAAACACACATACACACACACATATATATTTTCCTTTTTGATTCTCTATGAAGGTATAGCCTACGTATTGCTTTTTGTGTGGTCTTAAAATAACTCTTTATTATATATTTAAAATGCAAAAATCTTTATTCTTGAGGACCGCCATATTCTACGATGAAAACCTCTGGATGAGCAGATTATTAAATAAGCCATGACATGGCTCTTCATCTGATTAGCTCCTTGAAAGAGATCATAAGACATCCTTTAAAAGCCTCAAGGCCTTGGAAGTTCTGAATAATCACAGAAGGCTTTTTTCCCCTATTTTTCTGAAATGTCATGGCCACCTTGGGCAGTATCAAAGGAGATCACTGTTGCACCAGGAATTTAAAAAGAAAAGAAATGTAAAACTTATTTGGGAAAACTGAAAGTTCATTTGTGGATTATGTGTCATGTGGAGAGTATTTTGCCCCTTTATTTCATTGATTAGACAACTGTGGGATATTTTAAAAAAATCCTTCTCTGTTGTAAACCATGTAAAAAATACTATAAGACTGTCATATGCTGTCCCTGATAAAATACTCTTTTTTCCAGTGATACTTGCTTCTGCACACATGCTCATACACTGGGGCCAGAGCCCTTGACCTTCATTCATTTTCACTAAGTGCTTAGGGAGCCTTCTCTTGCAGTTTCAATGCTGCTACCAATGTAAATATAACAATCTATAAAACAGCTTGCTGACTTGAATTAAAACTTACCATCATAAAACTTTGAGCTCAAAATTAAGGCTAAAGTGTTCTTAGAGATATGTTGACCTGTGTTTTCTTAGATACAACCCACTTTTAGCCATTTTACTCTTTCCAAGAATAGTTGACTTGTTAAATACACACTGATTTTGTTTTAATTTATGTAACTTTATAAGAGTCTTAACTTAAATAAATTCCCAAATAAGAATAAAAAGACTTCATCTAGTCACATACTTTTGGGGTTTTGAGTTCAGAAAATATAAGCCAGTCTCCATTAGCTCCTATCTTCAGCAACTGTTAATAGACAGAGTTAGAAGTAATAGGATTTTGTTCATTTTTGTTATTCAGCTGAAATACTTATAATTTTTTTTGTCATAAACTCTGATCTGAAACTCTGATTTCAGAACTTGTGCCATATTGTCTTTCATATTTTTTTAGCATGCTGCCAAAAGAGAAGGAAAACTCAAGTATTGGCTAGCTCTAAGGTACTATGCTGGTGCATTGCATATATTAATTCACTTTGTCCACGTGACAACACTGTGTAGTATATATTATTGCCATTTTGCAAATGAGGAAGAATGAACTTAGCGTGCTTAAGAAACTTGACAATATTCAATCAGAAAATTAAGCATCAGAGCAAAATTGATTCCAGCTGATTCTAACTAATTCTAAAACCAATCCTTATCCTTAAAAAAAACAAAAAAACAAAACTTATTTAGTGTTTTGCTGTGGGAGGGCTTTTCTTATCCAATAGGTTGTAGAGTATTTAAGGGTAGAAACCATCTAGTTTTCTACTGTATTCTGAGCAGCTAGTCCAGAAACTGGCACCAGTACAATAGATGTCCAATAAATATCTGTTCAGTCAAATTCAATGGGATGGTATTGGTACATAAGCCCATGGAAGAGAGTACAGCCTATAGTTTAGTAGTTGAGAGTGTTCAATGTTGATAAAAGACTGTGAGCTCTAGATTCAAACAGCTCAGGTTTGTATTATGATTTCTCAAGCTTACTATCTGTATAATTTGAGAATGTTACTTAGACTGTCTCAATTTTTTCACTTTAAAATGAGGGTAATAATTTTACCTTCATGATTGCTATGTAAATTACATTTCTCATGGTCAGTAAACACACACTGAATAGTAGTTATCGTTATAACCTTTAATTGGACTGGATTGTGGATCCCTTTTAAACATACTCCGTAATTTATTATTATGTTTATTGTTTAAAATCTGTCTTCCCATTAAAATATAATCTCCATGGTGTCAGGGATTCTCATGTTTTAATCAGAGTATCCCAAATGTTTAGAACAGTGTTACCCAATCGAATGTTTTATACTGATAGAAATGTTTTATATTGGCATAGTCTAATACAGTAGCCATTAGCAACATGTGGTGACTGAACACTTGAACTGTAGCTAGCTAGAGTGACAGAGTACTTGAATTAAAAATTTCATTTAGTTTTTGTTCATTTAATCTAAATATCCATATGTGGCTACTGGAATACTGTATTAGCACAGGTCTAGAATATTACATGGTACACAGAAGTTTCTCAGTACCTATTTGTTAAATGAATGAATTCCCTTCTAAACTAAAAAATCAAGAACAAAGCTTCATGATTGCATAGTTGGTTCACTCTTTAAAGATTATCAATAAAGATGAAGCACTTTACTGAGTGAATTCCTCATCTTGGAGGCTGCATGAAGTTCTAATATGATTTGATTTACAATTGTAATGTGTTTTTCATTTTTATTTCTTTTTGGTGTCAGGTCAAGAAAGATTTGGAAACATGACAAGAGTCTATTATCGAGAAGCTATGGGTGCATTTATTGTCTTCGATGTCACCAGGCCAGCCACATTTGAAGCAGTGGCAAAGTGGAAAAATGATTTGGACTCCAAGTTAACTCTCCCTAATGGCAAACCAGTTTCAGTGGTTTTGTTGGCCAACAAATGTGACCAGGGGAAAGATATGCTCATGAACAACGGCCTCAAGATGGACCAGTTCTGCAAGGAGCATGGTTTCGTAGGATGGTTTGAAACATCAGCAAAGGTAATGTGACTTTAAATAATAAGCTTATTATAGGCAAGATTAACAAAGAAAATGGCACATAATCATCACCATCATCATAATGATAATAATACGTTTGTTTAGTGATTTATGGTTTCCCAACTGCTTTAAGTTCTTTCTCATTTCAAGGTGATGAGTAGGCAAGGCAGGAATTATTATCTGCAATTTAAGATCATTGTGGCAAAATGAGCAAAGCAACTTGTACAAGGTTATAATAATAATAGTTGGTAACTGTGTTTGCTTTTTGAGGTCTTACTATAAGCCAGGTATATTTTCCTTTTTTTTTTTTTTTTTTTTTTTTTTTTTTTTGTTAGACAGAGTTTGGCGGTTTTTGCCCAGCCTGGAGTGCGACAGTGCAATCTCTGCTCACTGCAACCTCTGCCTCCCAGGTTCAAGTGATTCTCCCACCTCAGCCTCTTGAGTAGCTGGGATTATAAGCATGTGTCACTGCGCCTGGCTAATTTTGTATTTTTGGTAGAAAGAGGGTTTCTCCGTGTTGGTCTGGCTGGTCCTGAACTCCCAACCTCAAGTGATCCACCTGCCTCGGCCTCCCAATGTGCTAGGATTAACAGGCATGAGCCACGCGCCCGGCCTCTGAGCCAGACATATTTGCATGCATTTGACTGGTTAGTCCTCACAGAAACTTCATTAGGTGAGTATTATTTTACAGTAAATGCCTTATTCATGTGTTAGTTAATTTACACAATCAATATTTAATATGTTCACCTGTATGTCAGGAATTGTGCTTGCTCCTATGAAAGAAAAGACGGCAAACACTGCATTGGGCATACTGGAGTAGTGGAGTAACAGAGAATAGATAGCAAGCACAAATGTTAAGAACACAGCATAGCTTGGCCATGCTGATTCTCCTGGGTGGCAGAGAAGTAGCCAGAGACAGAGCTGAGGCAGGGCTGGAAGAGGAAGGATCCTGTGTAGTGGATAAGGATAATATACTTCTCATAGCACCCTCACGTTGTCAACTGGTATGTCAGGTGCCTGATTTTTGTTCTGCTCTCTTTTTGTTTGTGCCTGTATTTTAAAAATCTCAGTATCACAGGAAAAAAAACTTTCATGGCAAAATTTGAAAATCCATAAAAAAACCATAACTAAAATTTCAAAAATAACTATTTTTGCTGTATTTTCTGATTTTTGTTTGTGTGCATATGACATTATTAGAATTCCATTTTACATGGTTTTATATCATGATCTTTCCACTTTTATTCAAATATTAAATGTCTGTGGAGCACAGACACTGTGCTAGTTTTTTGGGATTCAGCTGTGAATAAGATAGCCATGGGCTCCGTACTTACAGAGTTCACACTTGGGCCTTATAATGAACATTTGTGCACCTCATTACCAAACGGTTTGAAAATATTACTGGAATTGTCATCATTCTAATAGGCTCAGGAGGAACCTCTAATGCGTTTTCTGCTGGAAAGTAGAATGGTTCAATTTGCCTTGGAGAAAGTAGGAAGAAGGATTGAAGGGTGGTGAACCAGGAGACAGAGTGGCATGGTAGTTACCGTGTTCTCTGGGAACATAATGAGACCTTAAGCTGGAGTCGTGGCTCTAGATACTGGAAAGAAAACCTGGATTTGAGAATACCACTGAATTACCAAGAGCAGCACAATTAAGCAAGCACTTGGATTGGAGATGATGGAGAGGAAGAAGAGCCTGGTAGTCCCACTTTTTCTGTCACAGTAGGATGTTCTTTTGTTTCAATAATTCCTGTGAAGTGCCTTATGCCTGTCTCCTTGCTCTTCTGTCACTAGCTACTATTCTGTTTGTTAAGTTGTTATTCCTCAGTTGCCAGAGTTCTTGTTTTCCTTTCGAGGCCCCAGTGTGCCAATGTGCTTTCCCTTTTCATTCTGTTTAAAATTTCTGTTTCCCTGTTTCTTGGGACTCTTCCTTTGGTTCAAGATACATTCCCCCTCATTTTATATTTCTTGACTGTCATTGAACCTTTTTAGTTTATGTGGTTAAAGGATTTCTTGCTGTAAAGGGAGATAGGTAGAGCACAACTGAAAGGCATGGTTAAGTTACAGAAATTTAACAAGCATGGTATCTTTTTGTAGTCCATCTTCTTTTTTGAATGTTAGCCTGTTTTTTTTTTTTTTAATTTCAAAATGTGGGTGAATTCACTTATTTTCATTTCCTTTTAGCGCCACACTCAATTTCACTCCAAAGTTCCTGCGTATTCCTTCAAATTGCTTTCTTTCAAAAAGTGTCACTCACCAGCTCAGAAACCTCCAGGTACAGGGGAAAAAGAGTAGGACTTTGGAGAACTCCTTTTCTCAGTTGATTACATTACATTGTAAGTGTAAACTAGGCTGAATGACCCATATTGATATGAGGAGAGGAGTCTTTTTATTCATCTATTCATTCAGTCAATAAATATTATCAAATACCTGTTATATGCCACACAAATGTTCTAGGCACTGAGAATATAGAAATTTATGAAACAGAACTTTGCCTTCATGGATAACAACAACCACAAAACAAATAAAATATACAATGCGTGATAGTGATTAAGTGCTAATAAGAAAAAAGGGAAAAGAAAGAAAGAGGCCTATGAATCTGTAGGGAGGCTTGAAATTACTTCTGGGTCAGAAGACCTCTGAACACATCTTTCACCTCACTTGGACATTCCTTGCTCAACCACTAGAGTGTTAAACTGTCTGCTTAAGGACACAATGTTTATTACCTTTAGGACTGGCTGACCCACATTACTTAGGTACTGGATTTCTAATCCTCCAAATCTCTGTAAGTGTGCACTTTGAAGAGAAGCTTTGTAGAGTGCTGGGGAGAGGGGATGTGGGATTTCACAAGCTAATATAATCAAGAGAATACAAGGCCTAATTGTAAAATACAGAAGCCACGTTCAGCGTCTCTTTTCCTTTCAAATATAATGCTATTGAGGTTGTCCTTCTGAATGTCTTAATGAAAATGGCTTGCTTGTGCCAGGTTAGAATTCAAAGTCAGGAACAGTCTTGGAGCACTGACAAACTAGAGTGTCAAAGTGTTTTAAAATTCTTTTTAAAGATCTCTGATAAAGCTCTGCTAACTTTCTGAGTACAGTATTACAACATTTACAAAACTGAAGCCTACGTCAAACTGTCTGCCTGAAGCAGAGATGGTAGTTTTTGGGGACAGCTATGAATTCTTTCCTTCATTTTGAGATCAGGGAATATTTCCCATTGGTATCTTTCTCTTATACAGTCAATCTGCTAACAATTAGAGTCCTTTTGAGTGGTGACATAATGTCTGGTGATGAACATCTGATTCCCTTTCTTCACATCGCTGAAATTTCTGAGTCAGACTTTTGGCTTTGTCCCCATGGGCACATCCTGCAGAAATTCTTCGGGTATCATCATCAGTTTGGACATCTCTGCAACCGAAACTTTCAAGGTTTTGATGAGTTAGTCATTGAAACCAGCCTCCATCTTACCACTGACCCCTCTGCTGAGGCAAATTTACACCCTTGCTTTTCAATCCTATGGAGCAACTTTCGATGAGTTTTATGGCTAGTGCTGTAGCTGGAGCCATGCATGGTAGGCCTGGCTGGCAAGTGAATTAAGAGAGAAAAAATAAAAATTAAATACATACTGGTGTCTCTGGTTTTTCACGTTATCTCTTCCAATATTAAACCAAAGCAAAGAAAATAGTCTTTTCTAAGTCAGATATTCCTTGGATTTCAACCTTTGTACTTTTTTTTTTTTTTTTTTTTTTTTTTTGCTTTCTTGGCTGTATTTAATTGAATTCTCCCTGTGGATTCTCTAAGTGATGTATAATTGGGGTAATCATGTGTCCCATTTTGTCCCCCAGATTCCTGGTTTATACCTGGTCTTCCAGCATAATTATTAATAATACCTTCGTTTGCAGTTTGTAATTTAAATTTACATGGCCACCTGTAGATCATGAGCTCAATTCATTTTACTCTCTGCATCATACTTTAGCTCTAATAATGGTTATTTTAGTATTCCTGTGCCCATATCCCATTTTAGTAATCTGCTTTGGCAGTTCTGTTTATTTAGGATAAGGACCCTGCCCTTCTCTTGTTAGTATATCTTCAGGGCCCATCTCAGAGGCTGACCGAACTCTGCTACCTGCTGAACAAATTACCTGGTATATTCTATTACCAGAATCTCCATCAGTTGCTGTTTTTTAATTAAATCTCTAATCATACCCACCCACCTTCTAGAGCTGCTGTGAGCATTAAGAGATAATGTATGTGGGGCCCAGATGCATAATATCAGATCCCACCACATGTAGACATACACTTCACACACTCTACACCATTCCTACTGTCTCTCCCCACAGTCCATATGCCGATCTGGCTGTGATGCACACAAGTCGCACTCTGGTGAAAAGGTCTGTTTCTGTATCTTAGCCCTTTCCAGCCTGCTCTATTCTGCTCACTTGATGGAATGGATCAGGTGTGGCTATGTTCAGAAATACACCACCACAAACATGAGTGTAGGTGGGAAGGGATGGAGCAAGTTGTATATATGCAATAGTGGGGACAAAAGTCAAATGCACAGAAAGAACATCCAGTACCTCCTGCTCTTGCTCCCCCTACCCCAGTCCCACTCCTGACAGATCTCCTTCGTTCTTTCTGTGCTATTTATAATGACTTCTCTCTCCCAGAAAGTTCTAAGAGCAACAGGTGCCCTGGGAAGAAACTTTCCTTTGTTAAATTATACTCAATTTTAGCCTCTTCTCTGAAGCTAAAAATAAAAATGTTAATGCGTATCCTTCTTCTGAGAAAAGGAATATATCTAATACTGTTCTCTGTAAGATGGTATTAGTTTCTTTCAGGGAGAAGAGCAGATGTTCCATAGTGTAGTGGATATTTTTCATGTTTTCTGGCTTTTTAACAACTGTTAAATACATTTGCTATCTTTGGGGAATTTTCAGCCATAGGAAGCTCACCTCGCCAGGAAGAACTCATAAAACTTTCTTCTTTTGCTTCCTTTGCAACTAGACACAGGCAGATGACCTAGATTCCACCAATTGTAGGTTGTAGGCATCCATCTCCAAATAATGTAGATGAAGTTATATACCTCCACTGACTTAATTTGTCACAGCCCATTTAACCCTATACTTTTGCTTGATCTGATTTGAGCTGGTTATACTTAGGGACATAAAAGGAAGACCCTGATTTGAAATCTAAAACCTGAGCAAAGTTAGAATCATAATATACAGGAAATGATGACCATGTTTAATAGTGATTTCACATAACGACCACCAGTCTGTAGTACAACTATTTGAATCATTACCTCTGAGAGAATATTAATGTCCTACGTAAAAAATGAAATTTCTTTTCTGAAGTTGGGAATAGTTGAAGTTCATGAGCCTCAAGCTTAACCTAGTTATCTATTTAAGGATCAATATAAATTCATAATAATATTGTATCTTTAGGTAATTAATTCTCTAGAGGTTCTCTAAGTCAATGCTTATAATTTACTAGATAATCTGAGATCAACTGTGACTAAAATACAGTAGAAATGGACCATCAGAGGCTATAATCATAGTTGGGTTTATGGAAGACAAGGTGTTGCATATGTCATTCTATTCTGCATGGTTCATATTTTCATTACTTCGAGCTCAGATCTTTCCTGTTTCATGCTTGGACAATCATAATAACCCGACTCCAGACTTTGCTAACAGTAGTCTGTTTTGCATCCTGTTAAAAACTTAACCTGCTCAAGGGATGACTTTGATTTTTTTCACTGCCTAGTTGAAGAATCTTCTGTAGGTTCTAGTCCTTAATGATTTAAATTTGGACATCTTAGAACATGCATAAGCAAACTATGGCCTGTGGGCCAAATACGCCCTACTCTGTATTGTAAATAAAGTTTTGTTGGAACTCAGCTCATTGGTTTACATTGTTATCAATGGCTGCTTTCATGTTACAGCTACAAAGTTGAGCAGTTGCAACAGAGACCTTATAGCCTGCAGAGCTTCAAGTATTTACCATCTGACCCTTTACACTTCAAAATTTACCACTGATGTCTCAAAATAAGAATAGCTTCTCTTTAGTCAAGCACTGTGCTAGTGGCTTTGCATGCATTTTAGTTTATGCTTGAAATAACCTTGTATGGTAAGTATTGTTACTTTTCCTGTTTACAGGTGAAGAAATTAAAGTTTAAATTAGAGAGCGACTAGCTAAAGATCTCGTAGTGGTATGTGGAAGAGTCAGGATTTCAAGCTAGATGTACTGACGGAACAGCTTAGCCATCTAACCACTGCATGACTCTACCTTATAACCTTTTCCAGTCTGACCTTATGTAATAACTGTTTATTGCACAATTGATACATGGTAGATCAGGGACTGGGTTAGATACATGAGTAAAATGTAGTCCTGATCTCTAGAAGTTTAAAGTCTAATGACAGATATACAAATGTGTGAGTACAAGAAATATGACAAAATGGGATAATTCACATGGAATTGCTGGGTGAGTTGGATAAGGAAGGGCCTTTTCTCATGTGTACTTTTCTTCTAGCCATTGTCAGGCACCTATCTTTTTCTCATCTTTGTGCTTTTGTCCATGATGGTCACTCTGTATGGGATTATAAGGCAGTACACATTCTTTGTCTGTATTTCATTTTGCCCACAAAGTCCAGCTCTGGATATGAGAGAAGAAAAGTAGAAAAATACCCTGGCTTTAGTGTTAAGGAGTCTTCAGAACTCAAATTAGAATCTCTGATTCTGATACTCTGCCCAACACGTAATTCTTGCTCTGGCTAAATAGTAACTCTTTCTTTAGGAATTGCCTGACTCCAACACATTTTGTTGCAGATACCTATGGAAAGGGAGGTAAGCAATTCAAGGCACCATGGGCTGGCTGTAAAAGAGGATCCCTGCTTCAAAGCACAGGATTCTCCAAGAATCTCTTGAAATTACATGTGCCACTTTTTTGTGCCCATGTATTATTTGTAGAGAGGGCAATCATTTATTGCATACTAAGAACCTTCCAGGTGTTTCACAGCTATTATCACTAATTCTTACAATAATAAAGCTTTATCCCCATTTTTGATGAAGAAGAGGAGTATGGCATGATTAAAGGACTTGCCCAAAGCCATAAAGCCTTGTATCATGATTCCGACCCCTAGCTATCTGTTTAAAGCCCACACTTTCCATGATCTGTGAAAGTGCCTTCCATGCTTCTCAGCAGTCTTTCTCAGATTCAGAATTCCTGCTGAACCTAGAGCTGGGTCTAGTTGATGAAAGGCCTGTTTTCCTGAGGTCAGAAGGATGCAGTCACTCAGAAAGCTCTGTACACTGTGGCCTTATCTCTCTAGGCAAGGACCATCCAGCAGAAGAGAGGGCTAAACTGCACTGTATGCCTTGCCTGTCATATATATTTCTCCTAGGTGGCGCCAGGCATGTGGGTTGGAGAGATGACACCTCTTGAGGAAACCTGTAGACACCATATGTAGATGCCATCATATATGATGTATGAGGGTAGGAAGGTAGAAGGGGAACAAGACTTGTAAAATCTGCAGCATTGCCAAAGGCAGAGATGGAAGGAGAAAGATATTCTAGGCAGAGGAAATAGAGTGTGAAAGGCATGGAATTGAGAAATAACAAAGTGCTGAAAATGCTGAAGTTCAATGAGGCTGAAGTAGAAGGTGGAGGGGAAACAGAGCAAAGCTGTGCAGTGTGTCAGACCATGTTCATTAGCATAAACCTTTCAGGCTGAGAATCCTTGATGGACGGCACAAGTCTGAACTCAAAGATTCAACAGTTTCTTAGTAATGTCCAAAAATCAAAGGATGACCATACTTGATTTTTATTAAAAGACAAATGCCAACTAAATAGCAACTCTTATTCAATTAGTGCCTTTTCCTTACAAAAATTTGGAAAATGCTAATATAAGGCATAAGGCTTTTCAGCCTCAGCATTGTTGCATTTTGGGCCAAATAATTTTTAGCTGGGATTGGGAGGGGAGAGTGCGTGCTGTGCAAAGTAGGATATTTAGAAGCATCCCTTGTCTCTACCCACTTAAGATCAGTAGCACCCAATACCCCAATCAGTTGTGATAATCAAACCTATCTCCAGACATTGTCAAATGTCCTCTGGTTGGAGGGTCAAAGTTACTCCTCACTGAAACTGCAATTAAATAATCATCAAAAAGACGTCTTTTGTCCAGTTGTTCCTGCTCTTTTCTAGAGGGTGGGGACAGAGTGAGTTCTGCCTTGATTCTCTCTGAGAAAAAAAGAATCCTTGTAGATGTTTTCTGTGGGAGGATGAAAACATCTAGAAAGTAAGATGTATTATCTTTGAGCCTGGATCTCTCTTCCTGGATCCCTATCTCCAACCATGGAATTCTTTCTCACACTTCAGACTTCTATATTCTTCTGGATCTCTACTTGGATATCACTCAGAGAACTCCTCAAACCCAACATATCTGAAAGTGAATTCGTCAGTTTTTCTGCAAGCGTAATTATCCAATTTGGAAACCTCACATCCATACAGGTACCCAAACTAGACACCATAAAACTAGGTCACACATTCTTCAGAAACCCCTCATTCTTCAGTATAGAAGACCCCAATAGTGAAATTTTTTCTGCTTCTCCAAGCCTATCGCCACTCCTTCTGTTTATCCCATGGTCATGCTAAACTGGATCAAGTCTCCCATCATGCCTTGGTATTTCTCCTCCCTGGAAAATGCTTCCTAGCTTTATGCACCTGTCTCTCACTCTTCCTTCAGGACTTGGCTCTAGCATTACCTGTTACAGTCTCTCCTATATCTAACCATGATATGTTAAGGTGATTTCCTTACGGGGCTGGCCCCTGCACTGCATTGTGAGTCCTCCTGGTCATCACCCAGCACAGTGGCATGCACACACAGAGTGATGATGACTTGGTCAGTGTTTATTGGATGGAAAATAATCTTTTGATGCACTGCCTTTTAAGGATTCTTTACGATTATTTTACTCTATTACTCTTGGCCCTGCCCATGTGGGGAATTTATGTCCTTATCATAACTATGTAGAAGCAGAAAAATTAATTTACTGCTGTAGTTCCCAGGAGGACTCCACATTGTGTAACTCCTTTCATCCGGAAAGCTCTTTAGACACTGCACAGCAGGGAGATTGTAGTTCCCTACAGTGTGAATGGGGGAAGTAAAGAAGAAAAATGAAGGTGAGGGAAGTTGCCCCCATTTAATGCCTTGCCTTGGGCCCTCGACTGAGATTTCCAAATTCATTGCTTGGCAATGCTACATAACATTCCATAAGAATCTAACATTAGCTTGTGCACCCAATTATGCAAGTCATTCCTCCTTCACGCTTCAGGACAAGAATATAGCAATTTTCTTCGCTGAAATTCTTATAATCTTGTTTTGCATCTATCTCTCATTTGTGTTTTGGCTACTGTCTTTTGAGCCACCTGCAATGGCTGTCATATTTGTCTTTTTAACTAAGAAAGAAACAGAATTCTGGGGAGGAGTTTCAGTGATTTTTATTGTTGAGACCAGTTCTAGACTTCAGATCCAGTCTAGCACTATATCTATTCCATGACAATGATTCTCGAAAACGTTGTGCATCAGGGACACGTGAAGAGTTTGGTAAGATTGCAGATGCCTTGGCCCTATTCTCAGAGAAGTCTGGAGGAGCTTAGAATATATGTTTTTAGGTAACACTCCTTTGTTGATTTTGATTTGCACCCTCATTAAGATACAATGTGTTTGAATTTGTTAGCTCATTAATTCATTCACTGAATCATTCTGGAAGTATTCTTTGAATACCTACTCTATACTCAAGTAGGCACTTTGCTAAGCACTGGGGCACTGAGAGTAAAGGGCACAGTTTCTTCTTCTTAGATATATCTCCTGGAAGACACCCAAATAAACAAATAATTACAATATAATATGAAGTTCCAGATACTTTGATGGCTTTTACAAGAGCAGTAAGAGCAGCTGAAGAAAAAACTGTTACCTCCACCTGTGACTGACACAGCTTCTTTGATGTTTAATCTGGGTTGCCAAGAATAAGAGAGGCCTCAAAGGAAAACTGAAGGGAAGCACTGAGAACTCCTTTTTAATGCATATTGTGCAGTGTAGCACCAGGAACCCACCTTTAGGAATTCCTGGGCGTTTCATTTTTAGAAAGCAAAAACAAGCTTCTTATCACTTTTCTAAGCTATGTAATAAGAACATGTTGTTACTGCAGAGTTACCTATCACGATCAGTCATCAGGAAATTGTCAAAACAAGAGCACACATAATCTTAATATTAAGAATAATAAAAATTATATTTATAAAATGCATGTTTAACAGGTCCTGTGATATGTGCTTTATTTAATTATTCCATTTGCTTCTCACAAACCCTTATGAAATAGATGCTATTACTATGCCCATATTATATATTAAGGAACTGAGACTTAAAGAAGTTAAACAATTTACCCAAGATGCTGTGGTTAGCAGGTGGCAGAGTCAAAATGGAACCTAGATCTTTCTATTCAAATCCCTTCCTCCCTATTTTTTTTACTTCCCTGTGACTAAATGATAGCCTTATATTGCTATTTCTTGATTGACTAGATTTCTACATACCCATTAATAATTTGCTTTTCTAGACAAGAATTTAACTTCCTTATCTGACTACTTCCCCCGATGCCCCATCGTTTCAGTAAAGTTCTATCACTGCTTTTAGTTGAATCATGACAAAAATCATGGTTTATATCATTAGATATGAAAAAATTATTCACTCATATAATTTGCTGTCTATGCTTATTTCAATGAATCTTTATTCCTTAATTTTTTTTTTAATTTCCATTATATTATTTGTTTTGTTAAGACTAGTTTTGTCTTGGAGATATTCATCCCAGAATCCTCTGCTTACCTCATGCAGTTTATTTTGAATGCCTCGTAGGGCCAGCGCATGCCTATAATCCTGAGACTTCACTTTGACATTCTTTTGTGTGGGATTGCCTGCCCCTGGGTTCCAATTATTTTTCCTGTTTTGCTGGAACGTAGCTTCCTCCTACAGCTTAGAAAAAGCTGCATGACATTTCTGGGTACATGATATCTTCAAATATATATTTTCAAACCCTCACACAACTTTAACTCTCTAAATGGGTATAGATTCCTCAATTTAAAATGATTTCCCCTTATAACTTGAAAGCATTGTTTCATTGTAAGAGCATTTAGCATTACTCTTCAGAAGTCTTATACCATTCTCATTCTTAAAGCTTTGTGCATAAGCTGTTTTCTTTTGTCTGGTAGTTTTTAGAATCATCTCTTTAACCCTGGTAATCTGAAAGTCCACAATCCTATGCTCTATATAAACCTTTGTTCATTTGTTGTTCTGGGCCCCCTGTAAGTTCTTTCAACTTAGAAACTCATGTTCTGAAAAATATTATTTCTCTAATAATTTTTCCCATTGTTTTCTTTGTTCTTTCTTTATGAAAATCCTGGTTTGGCGTAACCTCTTGAACTAAGTCCGTGAACCTATGATTATTTCACACATTTTCAGCACTTTGGCAATTTTTGTTTTATTCTGTTTAGTAGTTTGTTGTAATTTTCCAGTCTTTTATTATAATTCTTAATTTCAGCAATTATAGTTTTAATTTTAAACAACTCATCCTATCCTGATTATTCTTTTTTTTAAAAAAACCTATTCTTAATTTATGTAATAGTTTATTATATTTGTGGAGATACTGATTTATTTTTCTGAAATTTATTCTGTTTCTTGCATTATCTATTTCATTAGAATGATTTCTTCAATACACTTTTGTTCTTCTATTTATGTTGGTGGTCCTCTTTAAAAATTTTGAGAGCAAAATCATCAAAAGCAGATACTGAGCTGTGTGTGTCTAGGTAGGCTTGTTGATTATTGGCTGTGGTGACTGTCAATTTGTGGGTTTTGCTTTAGGTTAGTTTTCACTGGGGAGTACATGTCAGTTTTTGGAGGCCTTTTCTCTATAGAAAAACTCTTTTTTACCATTAAGGGTGGTATCAGGTTCTTTGTAGAGGAAAGGAGCAGTCCAACCACCATATTTGCAGACTTTTGGTTGACTATTTTTTCCATCTCCATACCACCTACAGGGGCACACTGGTTGGTGTCTCTTGAGTCTCAAGTCTTCTTTCTTTAGTATATTCAGAGGATACACCAGAATTTGACTTGGGGTATAAATGTCTGGCTGCTGGTATCCTATGCAGAAGACTGGAAAAGGGATGGGGTTGATGTCCCCATTGGACTTTCAACCAGTCTCCCTGATTTCAACTACAATTACTATGTAAGTGTTGAGTTTCTTGGATTTTGGGGGAATGAATTAGCCCTACTACTGTCCATATCTCCCTCTATACACCCTTTAGACCATGATACCTACACCGTGCTAAACCTATTACTACTTCTCTATTACTTTCAGATTTCTAAAAATGTATGCAAATCTTTTGAATGCTGATCCACATGTTCTCATTCTTTCCAGTTTTCTGCTTTTAAAAGAAAATCAATAGACAAAGGCCCTGTCTCTTCTGTCAGAACCAGTGTTAACTTTCTTTCTCTTCAACCCTGGCAGAGTGGCTTCCTTGTTTTAGAAGGGGTTATGTTACTAAGACATGTTTGCCCTCTCCTTCCTTGTTATTTTATGTTTTTAGTATTGATTTCATCTGACCTCTGTTTTGTGATCCTTTGCCTTTTTTGATGTGTCTTGTTTGCCCATTTGAAGCGCCCTTAAATTTGTGGCTGACAGTTCTACCCTCCCAAGGCCTTCTGTTTCATCTCCATCTACTTCACTGCTTACCAAGGTATTGATTTCTTGAGAAAGGCTGCTGAGATTGGGGGAAAATCAATATCACATTAGACAAAAGTGAGGCGCAGTAGCAGCTCCTCTGTAGTCTGACTGCAGACCTAACATGCTAGGGAAGTCCTCAAAGGGTGGGTGAGCCTGTGTTGTGCAGAGATACCCTAAAGTGATTGAATTGCCCTAGGGATAATGTAGAAAAGCCAATGACAGAATTCTCTAGATCTGTAATTCCGTTTCCTTGAACTAAATGAAGTAAAGTCACTTTGTATTACTAATTTTGCTTGTCAAAAGTTGCTCCAGAGGGTAGAAGTTCTCTCTTGAGAACTTTCATAATTCCTGGTCACTATGAATGTTCTAGTGTAAGTAAAATTGTTGGTTAGGTGTAAGACAAATTATTTAGCTTTCATTGCCCCTGGGGTTCTCAAAATGAAAGAGGAATGACAAGCATTGGGATGCCAGGATACAATATGTTTCTGAAACATTACGTTGTAAATCCTATTTTTAAATACTGCCCCAAAAGGCTTATTATAGCACTCTTCCTGGATGAGTATCTTTAAAAAGGAAGAGTTTCTTTGGAATACTATTATCACCTTCTGTTTCATCTGCTTGTAAGTTTAGTTTCTGTGTTTCAGATTTTTGTAAAGAAGGACAATCATGAGCAGTAAATGTAAACTATCAGAGTCGAAAGAGATCTAGCATTACCACAGTAGATGAAACCCATATTTAACCTTCAAAGTAGCATGTCATTATATGTCTTCTTCTACCATTTGCATGGAAACACAAGAATATTAGATTTGGGGAGCACTTTAAATCAACCTATAGTCTAACTACTTATTTTATGATTTTATTTATTCATTTATTCTTCAGATAATCATTGAGCACATCTATGTTACAGGTAGTATTTTAGGCATTACGACTATACCAGTGGACAAAATAGATAAAATTCCTGTCAATAAAGACAGGTTATAAAATGGTAAATAAGTGAAATATATAGTTTGTCAGACGGAGATAAGTGCTTGGCAGACCATGAAAGCAGAGGTGCTTGTGTGGCGTATGTAACATGTGAGACACGATGAGGAGTACAAAGGGAAGAAAGCAGTTTTAGACAGCTGACCAGGGAGAGTTTCATTGAGAAGGTGTTTTTTTGTTTTTGTTTTTGTTTTTGTTTTTTAAGTTAAAAATTTGAAAGATGAGCAGTATTGAGCCATGTAAATTCATGGACAGAGAATGCTCCAGAAAGTGGGTATAGGGTGAGCAGAGGCACTGTGGCAGGAACTGACAACCGTATTTTTGGAGCAGCAACACAGCCAGTGAAGATGGGGCAGAGTGAACAATAGTAGAGTGATAGAGGTGAGGTCAGAGAGGTGATAGGGTCCTGTTGAATTTTTAGATAATTTTAAGAACTTTGGATTTGTCTTGAGAATTTTCTGTGCAAGAAGCCATTGGGTTTGATCCAAGCTGTGATATGATTTGATCCAAAGGATCATTCCAGTGGTTTTGTTGAACCTGGATTATAGTGAGAAAGGTTGGAAGCAGGAGATGAGCTGGGATGCTATTGCAATGTCTAAGAAAGAGAAATTGTGAGAAGTGCTCAAATTCTAGATTGTATTTATGAATGTTCAATAGACACCAGATGCCCTAGCAATTTAAATGAAGGTTATGACAGAAAGAGAGGATTGAAGGATGACTCAACAGTTTTTGTCCTAAGCAACTGTAAGAACAGGGTTGGTGACTGGGTGAGGTGGCTCACGCCTATAATCCCAGCACTTTGGGAGACCAAAGTGAGGGAATCACTTATGGGCAGGAGTTCATGACCAGTCTGGCCAACATGGTGAAACCCCATTTCTACTAAAAAAAAAAAAATTAGCCAGGGTTGGTGGTAGACACCTGTAATCCCAGGTACTCAGGAGGCTGAGGCAGAAGAATCGCTTGAACCCAAAAGACAGAGGTTTTAGTGAGCCTAGATTGTGCCACTGTACTCCAGCCAAGGTGACAGAGCAAGACTCCATCTAAAAAAAAAAAAACCTAGAATTGGCAGTTTTTGAACAGGGTCTTGAGATGTAGAGGGATCAATGGGGAAGAGATATCAAGATTTGGTTTTTTATGTGTTAAAGTCTAGAAGATTACTATACAACTAAGAGCAGATGTAAAATAAGTAGTTATGTATGATTCTGCAGTTCAGGAGAGAAGTCCAGGCTGCAGATATGTTTGATTGCTGTGATTACATGGGTGATATTTAAAGATCTCTTGGGAATGAGTACAGATAGAAAAGAGTAAAGGACTAAGGACTGATCTCTTGGTACTCCCACATTTAGATGACAAAAGGAGGCCCCAGAGAGGGGAAGTAGTAGAGGTAGTATAGGTGTTTTCCAAAAGACCCAAGATTAGAGCTCAGTGGACTCTCCTCAGTAGACAGCCCTAATAAGATGACTTTTGAGTAGCCTGACTTTTCACCTTTTTCCCTGTGCTATTCTGAGTAGTAAACTGGGAAGATGTTGACACGAAAAAAAGTCAGATTATATAGCATTGATTCTCTCTTTAATTAATCAAAAGTTAGATTCATTTACTGTGTTTCTGCCAGTTAGTGGGTCTAAAATTAAAGTAGGAAGATAAGGTTATTAAATGATTATCCCCCTCTATTCTGTCAGCAGTGTATTTTCTTTTAAGTCACTGGAAGGTCTAGCATGGGTCAGAGGTGAGGGTATAGTAGGAGCAAGCTTTGACCAGATTTTATAATAGTTAGAGATTTTTAAATCTAATTTAAAGAGCATAGTAGCAAGCCTAAATTTCAGGTCTACAAAAGGGCCAAAATATTCAGCAACTTTGCGAATGAGTTCATCATCTAGATTGAAAGTCAGCTTTTGTTATTTGCCAAGAATGTTCAAAATGTTAATATATAACATTTATATAAAACTTTCAAATTTTGAAAGTTTCCAACATCTATTTTCTTATTTGGCTTTCACAAATTCCCACCACAGAATGACTTTTCAGTCTTTGGTAAAGCTTGTTTGTTAAGAACTCCTGCTGTTGTTCAAGTGAAATGGCTTTGGGAACCCTTACCATTCTGGCTGTCTTACCTGGACACTGTAATCTGTCCATATGCCATTTTAAGTAGAATGGCCAGATCTGTTGACAATATACTAGATATAGACTGAACAGAGCATAGGTTAATGGGACTTTCACCTACCTTGCCTGGGCCACAATATTTTTATTTTGTGTAGTAGCTCACCACATTAATTTTTTTTCAACAGTTGTATCAAACTGTTAGACACATGTTGTACTTACGGTCGAGTAAAAGTCCCTTATGTTTCTAAATAATATTCTGTCAAATAAAATCTTATGCATTTAAACTATTAATAGCTTGAACTCACATGCAGAATTTTATTATTAATATCTATTAAATATTATTCTGTAGTTTCAATCTGTAATTCCAATTTTTTTAAATTTTTATTTATTTTATTTTACTTTTTAAATTTTTATTGTATTTTAGGTTTTTGGGTACATGTGAAGAACATGCAAGATTGTTGCATAGGTACACATGTGGCAGTGTGATTTGCTGCTTTCCTCCCCTTCACCTATATCTGGCATTTCTTCCCATGCTATCTCTCCCCAACTCCCCACCTCCCACTTTTAATCGATTATTTTTACCCTTAAAAGTAAAACATCTAT
>CAUYLG010036101.1:0-57115 GCA_963573385.1 Cacajao melanocephalus
TGGCTCAGCCTAGAGGATTTAGTTTTTAACTCTTATAAAGTTCTTATCTCCATTACCCCAGAGTGTCAGTTTTTAGGTTATGTGTGTACGAGCTCCTTGAGGTCAGGGATAGACTCTTCTTCAAAAACCTAACAGTGTAGCTGGGCATGGTGGTGCTTGGGAGGCTGAGGCAGGAGAATCGCTGGAACCCAAGAGGCAGAGGCTGCAATGAGCTGAGATCATGCCACTGCACTCCAGCCTGGATGACAGGGCAAGACTTCCTCTCAAAAACAACAACAACTAACAGCTGTTCTTAGTCTTTTTCAAGATATAAGGTCTGTTGAGGTTTTAGAGAGCCCCATAAGTCACTCTCTTCTGCTCTTCTGAATTCCAAATCAAGTGAGGAGTAAGGTACAGGAGTCCTGGTGATAAAATTATAATAGCTATTATTAATAACACTATGTTCTAGAAACCATGAGTACTTAGATATGTTAAGTCATTTAATAGTGTTACCCAAGCTTTACAGGATAGGAAACTGAGGCACATGACATTGAATCATTTGGCCAAGGTCACATACGTAGTAGGTGGCAGAACTGAGATTAGTACCCAGCCGTGGCCCACACTTACAACCACCACGCAATGCTGCCTCTCAAACGCCCACCAATGCCAATGGAGCTGGGGGAGAGCAAACCTTGGTTCTGTAGCCAAATGGGCTTCCTAAAACATCCCTTGTAAATTGAAATTTACTCCTCCAAACCTTCAGGCCTCCCTTTGCAAGGGCAGAGCCATCCCCTTATTGGAGAGCAGATGACAATGTGCCCTCTCAGGCAGGACTGGCTGCACAATTTTCAAGGACCAGTGTCAAATGAACACGTGGGGACCCTTGTTCAAAAGTTGTTCGTAATTTCAAAAGGGCAATAGCAGGGCATTAAACCAAGCCTGAGGCCCTTGTGAACACAGTGCCCTGTGCAGCCACACAGATCCCACGCCCGCGCAGCTGGGGAGGAGCCAAGCAGGCACTTAGAAGCGCACTCTCTGTGCCTTCCCCAACCAGAGAAATGGCTCCTGGGAGAAGCAAGCCAGATTGCTGAGAGAGTGAAGGAGGGAATGTTCCCATGCTCCATGCTTCTGGGAAGTAAAATAAAAACCCATCTCCTCAACAGTAAATAAAGAATGGGGAAGAAACAATCAAGCATAGGGGGATCTATTTTGAGAAGATGGTGAAAACTATATATATGCACACTACATTTTACACACACTTTCATGAGATTCACAAATCTCTTGAGTGTATCTCTGCAAATCCTTCGTGCTTAAATATCTTAAGCATAGAGGGGATGAGATGGACATGCGCACACATACACATACACATATATATACACACAAATATACATATGTATATGCACATACACACACACACACATATACACACAAGAGATCCCTCAAGGTCCCTTCTGGCTCTCAGATTCTTTGGCTCTGAGCATCACAACTTAATCACCAGCTGATCTTCCTGAAACCTTAATCCCAGCAGAGTTCTATCTAGCTCAGAATGAGTCAGCTCATTTGCTTCCACAGGTAAAGGTCAAACTGCATCCATTATTTGTGCATAGGCGTCTTCAATCTCTGTCACCCATGGCTGTCAGTCCAAAGGCTGGATTTACACTCAATGTGGTCTGGATTCTCATTAACCTTGAATCGCCTACTCCTACACGAACTGTGACATTTAAAATCTTATCAGAGTACTCTAAAACAACCATCAGATTGAACCTTTGGGAGATAAAATAAATGATCCACAAGCCCAGGATGAGAAAGAAAGAAAAACAGACCTTAAAGAAGTAAGGTCTCCATTGAACACACCACTCGTAACACATCATTTTGTGCTGGTCTCTGTCCATGGTCTACCTGGAAGTGAATGATATTCATCTAATTTAACCCTTCAGATGTAGTTTTGGTTCTGAATGCCACCTTGAAAACAGTGACCGACCAAAATTTCCAAGAAGGCGGATTATTTTTAATGGGTTTCAAAAAAAATGTTATACAGGTTTCAAAGATTGAGGTCTTATTTTTTTTAAATGATGATTCATGTAGGCCATTTCAAAATGGATTGATTTCCCAATATTTTTATACCACATCAAATACATCTCTTTGGCCAGCCAGGCTGATGGACAATGCGCATCATTTATACACATTTCACCAGCTGAAAATTTGTGGAGAACCTACCACATGTCAGATGAAGTGACGGGAAGTAGGAATGGAAAGATAAATAAAAACTGGGTTTTGTCTCACAGGGCTTCCCCATGCAGTGAAGGAGCCAGGGGGATGAAATGCAGTGACAGCTGCGTGCACACAGTACATGCTCTCAAAGCCTAGAAGAGGCACTGATAGAATCTGGGAAGGGACATTTTGATGGGGAGAATGCTCTCGGCGGAGGAAAGGGGATGAGGAGAAACGCAGCGGTACAGATGTGAATGCCAGTTCAGGGAACCTTAAATGCACTGTGGTGTCGTGTTGGACAGATAAGTCTTGATTCTACCACTTTGTAACCTCATGACCTTGTGTTGATCACTTGACTTTTCTGGCTCTCAGTTTCCTTGTCTGTAAATTGGAGTCATTACCCCTAGTCACTGAATTGCTATGAGGTTCTAATGAAAATGTATAAAGTGACTTGCAACCCTGATATACTATTCAAATGTTAATCATGCTTGTCTTTTATTTTAAACTGACTATGTCTTTTTCCTCAACATGAAAGTGTGGACTGTCAGAATGGCAGTGCCAGAAGGGATTTCATGGACTGCCTGGTCCAAGACACTCATATATAACAAAACCAAAGCCCCGAGAGGTGGATGCCAGCATCATCATTACCAATAGCAACAGGACTAGTGTGACATCATGATTGTCACAGACACCATTTCTGAGTCCTTGCTGCCTCCCAGGCTCTTTGCTCTCATCTCATTTACAAATCCTTGTGACCAATAATCATCTCCATTTGATAGAGAAAGAAACTGAAGCTTGAGGAGGTTAAAGAGCGTGTCCAGCAACTCAAAGCTGGAAAATAGCAAAGTCAGAATTTGAACCCAAGTCGGACCCCTTGACCCAAGCCCTTAACATTCTGTTATAATGCTTCTTTCTACCGCTTTTCCTGTACTTCCATTCTCCTCTCTCTCTCTCTCTTAACTTTCTTCCTTGGCATGAAAGTCGGCCACTTCTAAATATCCATCATTTTCAAGGAGAAATTTTTCTGGAAGGAAGTGAGAGGAGGAAACTGGTAGAGAGGCCCCCAGCTGCAAGTATCTAAGCCCCATGTCACCTGTCAACAGAAGAACGCCACAGGACACAGAAGAAGTGCTGGCCCCTCCCCAAGTTAGAGCTCAGCAAAGAAAGCAGGAACTGCACAGTGGGAACTCGGAGTGGATGGCAGACAGAGCTGCCTGTGCAGTAACTTTCCCTGACCCACTAGCCTTAACGTATTGTTTTATCCGCAGGGAGAAAGCAGGCGAAGGAGGCTCAGCAGCAATGCTTGCTTGCCCGCTCTTTTTTAACCCACTCAGCTGGTCCTCCCCTTCCAACAGGCTCCGCTTCTTCTAGGTTACTCACTTCCTCCTAAGGGGTTTTGTTTGTTTGTTTGTCCTACTACTTTTTGACTTCTGGAGTGGGCTTATTGTTTCCTCTCCTTATTATAATACATTATAACAGACATTTATTGGGATATTGGGAGAATATTTAAACACCTTTGCTTCTGTGGTTGTCTTTGGAAGGCAAGGGGACACGAGATCATCACTTTGTTAAAAGCCTTGTGTTCCAGGAACCAAGTTCAGGCACGATTGGATAATTTTGTAAATAAGAAGGGCCCTGTGGGGACACAAGTCAAAGGAGAAAATAAAATTTATAATCTGAAAGGAACTCATCTGTAATGAGTTTGGATGCCAGAGTTTCAAAGGACAAGCAGGAAAACAGGTACCTGCCACTGGGGGAACATTGGAACCCAGCATGGACTCTGCAGTCCTTCAAGTTTCAACTTTCTATCTTCTTCTTCTATCTGCTTACTGTTTCTATCTTAACCATTCCAAGGTTCTGGCCTCTCAACCCTAAGCCTCAGGAAGGCAGAGTTCATCAGTAAGACCCAGAACCTGGCACTGACTAGCTCCCCATAGATATTAATGGAATGAATACATGAAGACATTGAGGGTCCTAGTAAAACAGTAAATATCTCATGGAAGTGGTACAAGAAGGTAGTCATGAGGCCACACTTCCCACCAAGAATTTGGACTTACCCTCTGGGAATAAAATGGAACATTGGTATGTAAGTCATAATAAGCGAGCATAGACTCTAACCACTTAACTTATGACCCAGGGAGAGAAGTCTTTTACGTTCAACATGCCAATTCCAATCAAATGACCCTGGAGTGCTGCATAGAGAAGGATTTTTGAGGCTTCTTCTGAGTCTAGCAGCAAAGAGAGCTACAATCAATTAGTAGTGTCTGCCATGTGCACAAGAGGGGAATGATGGCAAGGATAGCATATAAGAGCATCCTTTTGTTGATACATTCAGAAAACTGTGAATCAGAAGTGGAATTGACTGACCCCAGGAGTATGGAAAAGGGGAGCCACTGAGGCAGACTTGGGCACCGCCCAAGGAGCCCTAGAACAAGTATTTTTCTGGTGAGGAAGAGCACAAAGCAGAAACCATGTCATTAAGCACAGTACTCACACCCTGGTACTGATTCCAAATTTACCAAGCAATGTCTTCTGTGCCTTCCCCTATAGCATGCCTTTAGGGAAAGAATGTTCTGGGTCAGGACATGCTTAGAGTCCAGTGGCTGGTTCTCTTTATGTTAATAGTTGTTGATGGAGATTAAGAAGAGTCTTTCTGGTTTCACTGATGACTCTCTGTGGACTTGGTATCATGTGTGCCTATCCCACAAAGATGAATCCACTCTCAGGTATCCTTGGCCAATCAGGTCTCTGAGTCTACAAGGCTGAGGACAAAATCTTGAACTCTGGTAAATTCACCAAAATCAGGTCCCCCTGCCAACCCTTTTCCTGGGCTTGCAATTGCATTCCCTTCTGCATGCCATATTCATTTGACAACCGCCATATGCTAAGAGGACTATGGAGTGAAATTAAATTGCTAGTGTATTTTTAGAAACCTGGCCAGCAGGTTCAGGTGAGTTCTGAAGGTGAGGCCACAGGATTAGTCATTTTAAAAAGGACAGAAAGGAAGTAAAGTGTCTAAAACCTGGAGATTGGCAGGCCCAGATGGAGCCTGTAAGCTCTTCAAGGGCAGAGACCATGTCTTAGTTATGTACATACCTATTCTCAACACACATCACCACTGAGACATGGGAAGTGCACCATAAATATGTGTTGAGTGAATGAGTTTATTGAATGGGCAGCAGAAGTTTCCAGAAGTATTGTGGAAGGAGCTGTTTGGGTAATAGAATGAGCAGAAAGGGCCAACAGGAAATATCAACAGTAAACCACAGGCTTTACAATGTCTCCTTGAGCTTACCCACCCAGTTTAGGAAGTTTTCACCTTCAAGCCAGCAATATCACTGTTTATACAATAGCCTTGAGCCTTTACGTATGCTGTTCTCTCTGCTTGGAGTATTCTTGCTACCCTGGCTATACACATGAATTTGCACACGCAAGTGCGTGCATGCACACACACACACACACACACACACACACACAAACTGCTTCTTGTCACCTCTTCAGAGACATCTTTTCCAACTGCTCTAAATTCTCCTCCTCCCACTGCCTTGTATCCTCTAGCTCAACCCCTTTTATATCTTCTTCATAACATTTGTCACCATCTGTAATTATCTTAAGTGTTTTTCACTTATTTCCCGTTTGCTTCCTCCCCTAGGGTATGAGCTCCGTGAGTCAAGGACTGTATTCTCTTATTCACGGTTGTATCTCCAAGCACCGAGCTCAGTGTCTGGTCATAGTAGATACTCAAAAAGTATCTGTCGAATAAATTATGAATGAACAGTGCTTTTAAATTTATTGCCTCACTGGTACAGCACACTAGCCTTTTATGAGTTAGACTTCAGTAAAAGGAGACTGAAAACAGCACTCTAATTATTTAATCAGAAAAATTTGAATCCAAAAAATTCAACTCTTACAAAATTGTTGGAGTGATGGGAGGATGGGTTCTAGACTGGGCCTCGGGAATGACCACCTAGACAACGCTGCTGAACTGGACCCCACATTGTCAGAATCAGTTACAAGGGCAGTGGGGAGGCCACCCCTGGAACTATTGAGTTCAAGGACATACCACTGAGCTTGCAAAACAAGGGTAGGGAAGTCATTGGTGCTGCAAATGCCTCTCAGCATCCTCAGAACTAGGTAGTAAGCACTGGAACATTGCTGCAGGAGGAAATGCCTCTGTGACCAGGTTCACCAGCCTGTTTGGGTAGCAAAGCAACAAGAAGATGGTTTCCACCTAACATCCGTCTTTCATATGATGAGTCACTGGAACTAGGAGAAACCTAAAGCATGGTTGTAACCTTAGCTGCAAGAGAGTCTTGGAAATGAAGTGCCTACCTTTCCAGTTTCTGTGTTCTGGAAGGCACCCTATGGAGGCTGGAAAGGATGATGATGACTTCCAATACCAAACCACCACAAGCCCTATAAAGTAGGCAGGGAAAACTCCATCATTGCCTGGTGGCACAGTGGCTCACGCCTGTAATCCAAGCACTTTGGGAAGCCAAGATGGGAGGATTGCTTGAGCCCAGGAGTTCAAGACCAGCCTGGGCAACATACAAATACCTTACCTCTACAAAAAAAATTTAAAATTTGATGAGCATGGTGGTTTTTGCCTGTAGTCCCAGTGACTCAGAAGACTGAGGTAGGAGAATCTGCTTGAGCCTGGAAGGTCAAGGCTGCAATGAGTCATGATGACACCATTGCACTCCAGTGTGAGCAACAGAAAGAGATGCTGTTTCAAAAAAAAATTGCATCATTGCCACTTTTACAGATGAAAAACCTGAGTCTTCAAAAAATTAAATGATAATCCCTATTGATTGATTCTCAAAATTATTTGTAGAATGAGTGAGGATGAATGATTTTTCCCAGAGTCAAAAAGCAAACTCCTATTGTCCTTAAAGACCCAAGTGAAAAGGGTCTCCTCTGTGATGCCTGACCTAATTTCCCAAGCCAAAGTCAATGCTATTGTTTATGCATACACACACATACACACACACACACACACACACACACACCATGACTTTGATATTTTCATCCTGGTACCTACCACAATGTATTTTAAGGACCCATTTGTGTGTCTGTTTCCCTAAGCAGACAATGAAATCCTCAAAGGCAACGATGACATCTTAGTCTTCTCATCAACCCGGGTATTCACTGTGCATAGCTCATAGGAAGTCAAATTAATACTTGGTTTATTGACTTAGTAAGCGTAGTGCTCTGGGCTCTTGATATCAGGCCAGTGATCTTTCCACTATGCCACACCGCTTCTACCCAACTTTTTCTGAAATCCCCTGGCTTTGTTATTCATTTGCTCATTCGGACAAGAAATATCTATTAAGCACCCATAATGCATCTGTGTTTGACACAGGAGCAAAAAGAGACAGTCTCATGGCCCATAAAAACTAGAGTCTAGTGGGGGAGATGGATATGAATTAACTGATCACACAAATAAATATGTAACTACAGCAATGGTAATGACACCACAAAAGGAGGTGCACGGTGGTCTGGGAGCATGTAGTAGAAGGTTTGAACTGTACAGGGAAATGAGAAAAGACTTGTATAAAGTAGTGATGGTAGCTGAGATCTAAATGATTAATAGCAGTTATGCAATGCAAAGGGGTCAGAAAGTCAACTCCATGAGAAAGGGAATGGTCATGCAGAGATCCTGGGGAGGAGGAAGGTGAAGAAACAGAAGATGAAGATGGTATCAGGTGGGGCTGGAAAGTGAGGAAGGGGTCAGACCCTGCAGAACCTACAGGTCAAATGTTAATGTTTTTCTTCACTCACCTGGGGAAGGGGATGACATGCTTACAGGTGTGCTTTAGAAAACGTCAATGTGTGACCAGGCAAGGTGGCTCATGCCTGTAATCTCAGCACCTTGAGAGGCTGAGGTGGGCAGATCACTTGAGGTCAGGAGTTCGAAACCAGCCTGATCAACATGGTGAAACCCCATCTACCAATAATACAAAAGTTAGCTGGGCATGGTGGTGTGCTCCTGTAATCCCACCTACTCAGGAGGGTGAAGCAAGAAAATCACTTGAGCCCAGGAGGTGGAGGTTGTAATGAGGTGAGATCGCGCCACTGCACTCCAGCCTAGGTGATGGAGCGAGACCCTGTCTCAAAAAAAGAAAGAAAAGAAAACTTCAACTCATACCTACAATCCCAGCACTTTGGGAGGCTGACACACTTGAGCCCAGAGGTTCAAGACCAGCCTGGGAAACATACGTAGGCTCCATCTGTAATTAAAAGGAAAAAAAATGTAATTTACAAAATAAGAAAACTTCGAAGAATAAAGTATGGCATAGCATACCTTCATTCAACCTCCCACAGTGCCCCACTTTGAGCCAAGCACAAAACTGTGAGCTGAGCCACCTACTGCAGCAGCCCCCATTCTCTTGGTTCATCTTTCCAAGACTGCATTATATTTTGAACATCAGGTAAATATATGCTATGCACAAGAAAAACATGCATTTCCAAAGAAAACTTTGGAGAGAAACAACTTGCTTACGTCATTCACATACAGAGGCACAGAGAGGTTTATATTGGCTTTTTAGCATTTAATTTATTTTGCAGAAATAAATTTAAAAGTCTTTGGGACTGGAGGTTTCCTTTGAACTAACATCAAACTATCAGACCTGCTAAGGAAGTTTCATCCAGGCTTTGATATGCCTCAGCACACACACAGCACTGCTTCTGCTTTAGACATGCAAAGGGAGAAAAAAAATAGTACTCTGCATCACAAATCTCTCCTTATTAAAAATAATTAGTAGAGATAGTGCATAAGTCACTTTTAAACTCCTCCTTTTCTCTAATTATCTTCTTAAATACGTACCAAGACCTATTCACCAAAGATTGCCCTGGATGTTTTTTAAAATGTCTTTTTACTCTACCCAACAAAAGTTTAAGCAAGAAATTCTTTTCACTCAGGCCAAATGAAATAATAATTAAGCTGACTGCTATGGTGTGCCTGTGTCTCCCCAATTTCATTTGTTGGAAACTTAATCCTCAAATTCATATGTTGATGGCATTTGTAGAAGGGATCTTTCAGAAGTAATTAGTATTAGACACGGTCATCAGGGTAGGACCACTGTGATGGGATTGGTGGCTTTATAAAAAGAGGAAAAGAGACCTGAGCTGGCATACTCTTGCCCTTTCACCATGTGATGCCCTCTGCCATGTTATGACACAGCAAGAAGGCTTTCACCAGAGGCCAGCACCATGCTTTTGGACTTCCCAGCCTCCAGGACTGTGAACTAAATAAACTTTTCTTTAAAATTACCTAGTCTGTGGCATTCTGTTATAGCAACAGAAATGGACCAAGACACTGACTTTTTTCCTTGCTTTTCAATCTCACTCTTTTTAACTATTAAATTTTGCCTGCCATGTTTTTTGGGTTTTTTTAAGTTTATTTTTATTCTTTTTTTTTAAGAGATAGGGTTTTACCATGTTGCCCAGGCTTTTCTCAAACTCCTGAGCTCAGGCAATCCACCTGCCTCGGCCTCCCAAAGTGTTGGGATTACAGGCATGAGCCACTGCACCCAGCCTGCCTGCCATGTTGTAACTGAGAATTAATCCCTTCCAAAATTAAAATTTTATTAGAAAGCACAGATAAATCCACAACCATGGAATTTTGTGTACTTCTCTGAAGATTCTGCAGAAATTTTGCACAAAACAAGAACATGTACTTTGTGGGATACGTTTTTTAAAACCTATCTAAACCTTGACTTTCTATACAGTCTAATAGCAATACCAGTAAGATCATTTTATGTTCGTGGTCATTCTAACCTGGCTGTTCTCCTTATCAACCATGTGACCTGGATGAGGCACTTTACCCATTTGAGATTTGGTTTGTTTGCCTTTAAAATTAAAATAATTATTAAGCTTCCATTTGAAGACAAGTTCAAAGCAAAAGGTGAATTAGGCCTATGTTTCTGCGGAGTGCTGAAAATGTTCTCGTTTTCCAGAATCTTGGCACCTTGGCCATACTCTCTCGTTAGCACACCCCACTCTTGGTCCACTGAAGTCATGCTTTTTGTTGCTTTTTGATGCTTATTCCGCTCTGCCTGAAATTCCTCAACTTTTCTATCTCAAGCTGATCACTCCTTACTCTATGTTTCATGACAGCTTATTTCATCAGATTATAACTAATTATTTATGTCACTGGTTCTCCTAAATAGTTTGTTCCTTGGGGTGGCAAGAAGGTCTTATTCATCCCTATATCCTTAGCCCCTAGCAAATGTCCTGGCATAAAATATGCATGACTGAATAAATGTATGTATGACAATGCATAAAAAATCTAGTAAAAACATGCCAATTATGAGGAGACTAAAAATTGTCATAGTATATATCAAGGAATCACTATGTTTATTAACTATTGGTTTTGTATTCATTCAAATATCATGAACAATTTTAATTAATGGTAGAATGTGCAAAGATGAGGACTTCTTTTAACCAGATTCATTCTAGCTAAAGTTACCCTCTTCCCTTCACTTCTCTTGTTTATTTCCATCATAGGAATAATCACAATTTATAACAATTTCCTCTTTCTGTTTTTCTCCACTAGAAGTTCTTTATTTTGTCTGTCTTACTCATGGCTGAGGCATAGCTCCCAAGATACATTGTAGGCATCCAAAAAATGCTTGTTCAGGGCCAGGCACAGTGGCTCATATCTGTAATCCCAGCATTTTGGGAGGCAGAGGTGGGTGAATTGCTTGAGCTCAGGAGTTTGAAACCAGTCTAGGCAACATGATGAAACTACATCTCTACAAAAAAAAAAAAACACAAAAATTAGCTGGGTGTGGTGGTATGTGCCTGCAATCCCAGCTACTCAGGAGGCTGAGATGGGAGGATTGCTTGAGCCTGGGAGGTGTAGGTTGCAGTGAGCCAAGATCACCCCACTGCATTCCAGCCTGGGTAATAGAGCCAGACCCTATTTCAAAAAAATAAAAAATATTCAGGAAATGAGGGAAGCCACCAAGTATGGAACAAAGTGTCTTATAGAATCTCTCCATGCCATCAACTACTTGTATTAAATTTCCAAGATGATTAAGGAAAGTCAGAATTTCAGCCTTTCGGGGGAGCCTAAAGAGGCACAATGAATGGCACGCTCTTCTCCCTTCCAAACCAGTTGAGTATTAAAGCAAAGGAGCTGTAGTCAGAGGATCAAAATTTTACCTTTATTAACAATCAAGCTGAAATCAAAAAACTTGATAAGTGACCCCATCATACTCAATCTCAGAATCGTATAAACTCGACCCCAAATCTCAGCAGTCTCTGAGGGTGGAGGAGCTAATTTTTTCCTTAAAAAATATGGCATAGGAGAGCAGAGGAGAATGCAAGTTTCCTGGACAGCTGATCTGAAGAACAAAGGCAGCAAGGTGTGGGTCTCAAATGCACAGTTTGTGAGTCCATGCTCGCTGATCAAAGGCAGCACTTCCCCTCCCACAGGCAGAGTGAGGGAGGAAACCAAGAGGCCAGTAAACTAATGGAGCTCCCAGTCTCTCACACAGAATACAACATCAGGACTGGAGTCTCCCCTTTTACCCCCAACTTGCCTTGACTTCAGATACACCTGTTTTCAGATGCTGTCTGTAGAGAGCCTGAATTTGGCTGCGTGCATTAAGCCCACCAGGCCAACATTAATGATTAATTACAGGAGATAGCAGCACTCTCATGTCAACAAAATAAATAGAGGTTCAGGCAGCCTAAATAATTTAGCCTTTTTTCATCAGTATTGGAACCCACAATACTACTGGTCAGTAATGAAACTATGAAAAAAAAATCTGTGAAATAATACTTTCTATCTTTTTTTTTTTTTTTTTTTTTTTGCTGGGGGGATGGAGTCTCACTCTGTCGCCAGGCTGAAGTGCAGTGGCATGGTGTCAGCTCACTGCAGCCTCCGCCCCCTGGGGCTCAAGCAATCCTCCTGCCTCAGCCTCCCAAGTAGCTGAGACTACAAGCGTGTGCCACCATGCCCAGCTAATTTTTGTATTTTTAGTAGAGACAGGGTTTCACCATGTTGGCCAGGATGGTCTCCATCTCTTGACCTCATGATCTGCCCACCTCAGCCTCCCAAAGGAGGCATGAGCCGCCGCGCCCGACGTTCTATCACTTTCATTGATCTATCTTTGGTTGCATGGCTTGCTCTAGAGCATCCCAGCCAGCTTGCTCCCTGATTTAGCCCAAACCACTCCCAAGCCACTGAGCTCCAGGTGAGGGTAGTAAGAACCTTGCCTTAGTCAGCAGGGGCTGCACAGAATAGCCCTTTCTTAAATACTTAAGATCCCCTGTCTTGAAGTTGTTCTTTTCCTGGATGGCCAAAGATCCTGAGGAATTCTCTGACAGCAGATCTCTCTGGCTGGCAAAGCAAGATAGAGGAGGACAGAAGAGCAAGGAAGAGACCCTTAACATTCTTCAAAAATACTTCTTCAAAATGCCAGAAGGAGAGGCATTTTTCCCAGATCTCCCAGCCTACCAGCAGGGCGCAGAGCTTCTATGGAGGGGTTAAAAAGAATTTTATCATTTGGAAAAAACAGAGAGAAAAACCCAAACGTAAATGTTTGAAGATTTGGTCTTTTCAGGTGCCTTCCTTTTGAACTCGGGGAAAGAGTAAAGGGGGAAAGGCCCTTAAAACTACTACATAGTGTTATGGGGTTTTTTCTACTTTGCTTTTCTCTTGTGTAGAGCAAACTCTTAGGTTACATCCCAGCCCAGAATAAATCTTCTGGGCTGAATGATAAATCAGGGATTGTAATGGAAATCACTATTGACCTTTAAAAGGGCACTGTCTTTATAGTTTCACACTGTGCTGTTTGAAATGTCGACTCAGAATCAGGAAAATAATACGCCATTGATTTCTCTCCATACCTCTTATAACAGAGCTTGAAATTGACCTAGAAAGCCTTGGTATGGGTTTTCTCATTACGGTTTCAACATCATCGAAAATGGTGATTAATGATTCAGTCTTGGGAGCAGTGTTGTCAGGCCTTGTAATTACTGTGTGAATCGTGTCCAAGCAGCAGCTAGCTTATCCTAGTTGTACCACCTCTCAGAAGTGGGTGTATTTTAACCTTCATGTGGTAAAATTTTGTGGTTCTCAATTAAAAGCCTCTACTATATGAAATATTGTTTCCTCATATCATTGTTTATCTTGGTTACCATCCTCTTTTTGTCTAATTACTTCTCTTTTTATTAATCTTTCCATTTCTCAATGTGACATGCCTCTCTGCCAATTCATTATAGTCTTTTTGTTCTTTCTTGCTAATTTCCCTATTTTCCCTCCAATTTCAAAATCTCTCTCTCTCCCTCTAATTAATCTTTTTTGTATTTTTTCCTTTTTCTGTCTGATTTATGTATTCCATCTCTCGTTCACTCCAGAAGGACCTTTTAAAGCCATCCAGTTTCTGTTAGCCTTGCCTCTTCTGACTGACAATATGGAAGGTCTTTTCCTTTCTGGCCTTTATCCTCACATGTGCTGGCCCATGCAGGATGGCCGAACCACTCACTGCCGTCCCCTCCCGCCAGCTCTCCTTTGGATCTTGTGAAGAAAGCACAGTGAAGCACCATTAAGAGATGTCCACAGACTTTCAATTAAACATGGAAGCTGACAGCTTTCCTTCTTCACAACAGCCCTATATTGTATTTGATATAATCTAAGATGCCATCAGTCATAAGAGACACCATTATTTTATGTGCCATCAAGAAAGAAAAAAAACTTACATTTATAAGCAGTCCTTGCGGGGCACAGTGGCTCATGCCTATAATCCCAGCACTTTGGGAGGCCAAGGTGGGCGGATCACCTGAGGTTGGGAGTTCAAGACCAGTCTGACCAACATGGAGAAACCCCATCTCTACCAAAAATACAAAATTAGTCAGGCATGGTGGCACATGCCTGTAACCCCAGCTACTTGGGAGGCTGAGGCAGGAGAATTGCTTGAACCCAGGAGGCAGAGGTTGTGGTGAGCTGAGATCACTCTTCGTTTTAAAAATAGCTAGGAAGTCATGATTAATATTTTCTCTGTTAAAAGAATTTTAAATGGCTTTTAAATGATATGGCCTTCCATTGAGTTTTTCTTAGGGACCAGTTGTAACCACTCTGCAAAAGCAGGAAGGACCCCCCACTCAAAATTTGGTCCAGATGTCAAGACTGATATTGCCACACTTATACCAAAAGAACATGAAATGGTTTATTATCTACATAATTGAGGCTTTTCTGGGGGAGAGCATGGCAGGCCTTGCAAATGGGTCCCAAATGGCGTGAGAACGCAAGCAAAGGGACTGCTAGCTTGTGTGTCATGTAGGGACTGGGACTAGGGTGAGGGTTCCCACAAGGTGGCAGGGCCAGCAAAGAAGAAAAACTCACCCTGAATTCAGATGAGGTAGTTGGCCACCCACAAGATGTAATTTGAACAGCACAGGTAGTACTCTCTTGCCCAAAGAGTGTTCTGCCTCAGGACTGCCAATGAGCCAGACACACTCAGTAAGCCCTCCTTCAAAAGCAGAGATCAAAGATACCCCTAACATTTAGAATAACCCTGAAGAAAAAGCATATCTTATAGACCTAGATCCAAGTCCCTTTTTTGCCAATTTTTTGACCCTGAGAAATGCACTCATTTCAGAGTCTCAGGTTCTGCATCTGTACAATGGGGATAAGTAATATCTATTCCATTTCATCAGTTCTAAAATGCATTCTTCCTCTGGTTTTAATGTCTCTGAAAACTGTATACAATTCAAGGACTGCTTTTTTTTTTTTGAGATGGGGTTTTGCGCTTGTTGCCCAGGCTGGAGTGCAATGGTGCCATCTCAGCTCACTGCAGCCTCCACCTCCCAGGTTTAAGCGATTTTCCTGCCTCAGCCTCCCAAATGTCTGGGATTACAAGCATGTGCCACCACGCCCAGCCAATTTTGTATTTTTAGTAGAGATGGAGTTTCTCCATGTTGGTCAGACTGGTCTCGAACGCCTAACCTCAGGTGATCCCCCACCTCAGCCTCCCAAAGTGCTGGGATTATAGGCATGAGCCACCACGCCTGGCAAGGACTTCTTATAAATGTAATTGGCAGGGTTTTCTTCCTGATGGCACATAAAATAATGGTGTTTCTTATAACTGACAGCATCATAAATTATATCAAATACAATACTTCATAGGGCTGTTGTGAAGAAAGAAAAAGAAAACAGGAAAGCATGTTATTCATTGTAAGTGCTAAATAAATGTTTTATATACCCCTTTGGGCCTTAGTTTTTCTTATCTGTTAATTGGGAGTAATAATGGTACTGACTCATGGAGTTGTTGTGAGGGTCAAGTGAGTGAATATATGTCCAATGTTCAAAACTACGCCTGAACCAGAGTAGGAGGACTTAGTCTTATTATTAGTCCAGGACCTTCTGTGACTCCTTTGAAGACATGTTGGCCATTGATTTATCCCCCAAACACTGAATGTTTGGTGGGTGTCAGCAGGGTTCTAGAATCATCCTGGCTGTGCCACTTACTAACTCTGAGCAATTTCTATAATTTCATACAGACTCCTCTTCTGCATCCATGAAATGAGAAGAATAATTGCACCTACTTTGCAAAGTGCAGATGAGCATTAAATGGGTCAATCTATGGAGAGAGCCTAGTACAGTGCCTGGCAAGTGAGAACCCTCAAAAAACGCTAGTTATTTTTAATACCAGATTCTGCTTTAAAGAAGCATCTGGTCTAGCTAGCCCAGAAACAGAAAACGACAACACTACAAGTTAGGGATGGCCCCTCTTCACACACTGCCCTTGTGTAAGCCCCATCAATGCCCTCAAGTCAAAGACCCTCCAGGAACACATCTGATGTCAAACAGAATTGGGTCTGCTCTTGATGGTGAGAACAGCTCATACCATAAGGATCCATGAAGTATCTCAGAAAGAGGGTGTTACAAAGGGCTTGTTAAGGAGTGTTAGCTGATTTCAGCTGAATCGGTGTGTTAGCTGATTTCAGGGAGCACTCAAGGAAATGGGGGATCTGTGTGGGATGGAAGCTGTCAGAACACGGGGAAGTTTAATGATTGCCTTCATTTTTATTTAGTGGGTAGGAGGATAGAAGTAGGGCTAGAGTTGTGATTGAAGAAGAAGCAATAGTCACTCCCGGTAGCCAGGAGAGGGGGTTGTTTGTTCATTTTTGCAGTTGTACAGCATCTGTTTTTATCTCTGTTCAGGCAAAATTACAGAGTTGTCTTGTTTTTGTCTTGTTTCACATCCTTGAAAGTCCTCATCTGACATTAGTATTCTGCCTGTGTTCACCAAGGCAACAGCATGACCCAACTGGTAGCAAATAAGCCAGAAATTGGCTCTCAGCTATAGGGAGACCAACCAGCCCAGATTGCCAGGAACCAAGGGGCTTCTCAGGATACAGGACTTTTCACTCTAAAATGGGGAAAGTCCCAGGCAAACAGTCACCGAGCTGCCTGGGCTGCCTTTTTCTCTCTCAGCCTTCACCTTTTTAATAACATGGCCTATAAATTACCCACTTTGTACTTTTCTTTATCGACTCATTTGCATATGAAGATGTGCTTTACAGGTAGACAAGTCCCAGCTCTATCATTTACTAGCCATGTGGCCTTGTGCAAGTTACTCAATGTCTCTGAGTCTTGATTTCCTCCTCCCTAAAATGAGGCTGGTGCATACTCGATGCAAAGGCTTACTGAGATAACGGCATCTTCGGCAATGCCCTGGACATCATAGATGCTCTGTCAGTGTTACTCCTGTCCTCCCCAGCTCCCATCTCTACCCCATTCCATATCAGTTTTGCACCATTTCGTGCAAAGCCCTTGAATCCACAGTGATATCTCTGAACGTTATTTTTATAGCTCTTAGCATGGTTCCAGGTGCCTAAAAACACTTAAAATTTTAACTTAAAGGATGTTATCTCGGCTCCTTTTTCTTTTCTTCAGTTCCTCCCATTATTTCCTTCTGGGGTTTTTTTTTTTTTTCAGTTCAGTTTCAAAACAGACTGCAAAAATTGCTCCTGCCAAGTATATTTTAAATTATCATGGCAGGGTACTGGGAAAAGTTTTCAACTAGCCATAATCGGGCCTCGGATAAACCTCATGGGCTACAATACTGCCACTGTGCAAAGCTCCCATTATTTCTTATACTTCTTTATCCTCTTTTCCTGCAGGAAATTCAGACCTGTAAGTAACAACAATTATAAAAAACTACATTTCTAGAGCCTTTGGTAGCTTATAAAACGCTTTTGACAAAAGGAAAAAAAAAAAACAACCTGAGAGGCGAGTACTATTACTCTCCTGTTTACAGATTAACAAACTGAGGCTTACAGAAGCCACTGCCTGATTCAAAATCACAAGTCTAGTAACGAATGAGAACCAACCCTCTGAGTCTCTGCTCTGCTCTAAAACAACTTTCCTCAGATACTCAAACCTGGATGTCAAAGCATCCCCATTCTTCACATACCAGGGGCCATGGATCAGGCCTCTTGACCAGATGTTGCTACTGAGACAAGCAGCTGTCATTTGTAATATCCTGTGCTGTCTGCCAAGGTCCATGGCTCAATTTCACTTTAAATCCAGCAATGGCTCTTGCCAGACCAATGAGAAAATCCCATTTGAGGTGGAACCACTGAAATGTGATTCAGAGCTCTCTGCTAGTTCTTCCCCTGACAATCATTTCAACTTAAGCCCTGGCAGCTGGGCTTCGTTGGGGCTGGATAACTCTAACTTCCCTTGACTTGCCATCTCCTTCCTCAGTGCCCCAAGAAGGAATGCCAAATGGACTCACACTTGTCACCCTTTGGAATCCTTTACATGTCACAGCCTAACCAGAAATTACAAGTAAGGCTTTGGTATTTAATTCAGACCAGTACCAAAATACTTCCCTGTCTGGAGGTCCTCCATGAAGAAAGCATTTATAGTAAGCAGATACGGGGGGCGTGGGCCTGCAGGCGGCCCAGGAATGCAAGTCAACAGCCTTGAGTGCTACGTGAAGAGGGGTATGGACACAGGGCGCCTTTCCAGGGTAACCCGAGCAGGTGGAGTTTGTGGTAAGGCAGAAAAAGGCTAGGATTTGGGGCCAGCAGAGCCAGGTTTAAATATTAGTTCCCGTGTTGACGGGATGAGTTGCTGCATGCTAAGCATTCAGTCTCTCCTAAGCTCTCCTTCGTAAAAACAAAGCAATGCCTGTCCTGCCCTTCTCTTTAGGGTGGTCTCGAGGTAACAGACATAAAAGCACTTTAGAAACTGGAAATCACCAGACAAGCATTGGCTGTTAATATTACAGTGCAATGTCTAAAGTCTGTGATACATTTTTCAGGCAGATTCACTATGCATTCCAATTCTCTTCGGTCTTTGTTTTTCTTTCAGTTCCTTTGATCTGTCTCCCTGCACAAGCTCAAAGTTGCTGAAGAACCGGTCAGCATTTGTTTCATATTTCACACGCTTATTCAAGCAGTATTCCAGCCCAAAAGGATAGTCTGAGAAAGCTTAAGGGATTGAATGGAGGGGAAAAACAGTTCGCTCAAAATAGGATTTTTGGGTTTTGTTTCTCTAGTCTAGAGGGAAATTTTAGATTTTAATTTGGAGGAGAAAACACAGAAAAGTAATTGAAATTGAGGCCGGCGTGGTGTCTGATGCATGTAATTCCAGCACTTTGGGAGTGTAAGGAGCATGGCTGTGCTGCAGCCAAGCAGGCACAGGGCAGCAGGCACAGGGCAGCAGGCACAGGCCGAGGTCAACTACCTAGAAGACTGAGTGGGATTGGGGCGCACGCACACAGTCCCATGTCTCATACAATCATAGCCATGTAGACACAGCATAGAGAAGCTCCCCACCTGGCTCTCAGTCACTATTGTCCGTGTAGGGTATAAATGTAACACTGACCCTGGGAGGGGCTGCTGCCTCCTCTAGTGTTCTTCCAGCTCCCTGCCCTATGTACACTCACTCCCCTCAGCCCTCAGCTGGGGCTGGAACCTGACCCTGAGCATGACAATTGGTGAAGTCGGCAGGATGAGGTGAGTGGTTCCTCAGCCCCTGGGGCTCCCGGGTTGGCTATTTGGCCGCAGCATGGGTTGTGGTACCCGGTGGGAGAGGTGCTGCTTGGATAGGCCCCAGTGGAAATGTGGGATGGAGTGGATAGGTCTCCTGCGAGTGTGGAGAAGGCACTGAAGCAGCTGGAAGCTCACAGCACCGAGAAGGAATGCACCTTCACTGGCAGAGTCGAATGGGCGTTTCTGACTGCACTAGGTGAAGTACATGCACAGTCCCACAGGTAAGGGACCTCCCAGCACAAGCCACGCTCCTGGGGGCCCAAGTGCACAGCCTGGGCCAGGAACTGGGGGTGGGGGACCTGCCAGCACAAGCAAGGCACTTGGAGGCTCAGATAAACAGCCTGGAACAGGAGTTAGCAACTGCTGTTAGTGCGACCTTCAGCCCCTCCTCCAGGTTGGACACTCTTGTTGGGTCTGATGCTAAGGAGGAGGAGGCTCCTCCGCTGCAGGCTCGCCCTGTGATCCATCAGAAGGTAGAACATGAGCAGCCAGTGGGACCCCAGGGGAGAGCCCGGGGGGTCCCCCACAGTGGTGGAACACACCTTTTATAATGTTTATACCTCCACTGAGTTGTGGGAGTCGGGTAAACAGTGTCGGCAGCGCCCATGGGAGCCCTTCCCAGCCTGGCTACTGCATCTTTGGGATGAGGGAGCTGACAGCATTTCTTGTTCTGCCTCCAAGATGGAGAAGCTGGCCTCTATCACAACTCACTCCTCCCTTCATCAGCGGCTGCAGCTGTGCCAACAGTTGGCACACGGGCAAGGTGACCACACGTTAATAGAGTGGCTGATGGCAGCCATCTGGACTGTTTGGAAAGATGTCAGAGAGACACCAAAACTTGTGAGTAAATGGGAATCATGTCCTGATTTGGTGCAGGGACTCCGGGAGATGGGCAGGCAGCAGGCTATGTCTGATTTGAATATCCAGGGGCCAGATGATCAACGTTTTACCTTCCATGTGAGGGATCTTGTGCTGGGCTCAGTGCCCCCGAGTGCTTTTGGCTGTCTAGCTGCTGTTCTCACCCCATACATGGGGCACCACATACATGAAGTGACTACTTGCTGAGGTAGTAGACACAGCATAGAGAAGCTCCCCACCTGGCTCTCAGCTACTATTGTTTGTGTAGAGGATAAATGTAACACTGACCCTGTGGAGGGGCTGCTGAATTGGCTTGCAGGCCATTGGCCCATTTGGGGCCAAATGATATGGCAAGACCTCTGGGAAATAGGTCATCAGAAAGATGTAACTATCATTCATGCGTCACATCACGTGCCTTTGGCCACCCCCTGTAATGATGAGTCAGATGCCTTAGCCAAGGTCCGATGGTTAGAGTCAGCACCTACACAAGATGTAGCTTTGTGGCTACATAGGAAACTGGGACAGGCAGGAAATGAACTGATGCAACAGGTCAGTAGGCACTGGGGTCTGTCTGCCTTTGCAGGACATTTTGGAGGCCTGACGGAAGTACCTGGTGTGTGCCCTGGCATACCCTAGATGGAGACAGCTGTCCAGTGTAACACAGCAGGTGACAGTAGAGCAGATGCCTTTAACCAGATAGCAAATAGATTACATTGGGCCACTGCCAGAATCGCGGGGCTACACATATGCACTGATAGCTGTAGACACAGCCTCTGGCTTGTTGTTCGCCTACCCTTACAGGGTGGCCAACCAGCAACACAGCATCCGAGCCCTGCAACACTTATGTGCCTTGTACGGCCATCCCCTGGCCATTGAAAGTGATAGGGGAACACATTTCACTGGACCGCAGGTACAACAGTGGGCACTACAGATGGACATACGATGGGGGTTTCATGTTCCTTATAACCTGCAAGCTGCTGGCATGGTTGAGTGATATAATGGACTCTTGAAGAATAGGTTATGGTTGCAGGTTACTCCCCCATCTTTGCAGGGCTGGAGTTCCAGGTTGGATCTGGTGCTTCAAATTTTGAACGAGTGACCATGGAAAGGCGGCCCAGCCCTGGTGGAGACACTGTTACACCGGGCTGCTGCCCCCATCCAGCTACAGATACACGTCAAGAATGACCTCCTCCAACCAGGTATGGGGAAAAATGGTAATCTATTGCTGCCTGCCCCAGTGCTCCTGAAGGCAGGGGAACAGAAAACCTGGTGTTGGCCATGAACCCTCCAAGCCCCTCACTGCAGATGGTTGGCTATCATAGCCCCCTGGGAGGAGGGCCTGCAGTATGACTTACATGTTACACTCCTTGGGTATTTAATGTGTGGCCTCCACGATTGAACGTCATAGGGGAACACTCAGGGAAGGGACTGTCCTCCAGGGGATATCTGTGCTGTCTGTGTGGCCTGTTATGAGCTCTCCTGTGACTTTGGCACAGGTACAAGACCCAAAAGAACCATGGGGAGCTGAGAAGATGTGGTATCGTCGCCCAGGGCAAAAGCCCTTGGCAGCTGCATCATTATCCAGAGATGAAAAGTCAGCCTGTATTTTGCCTGAGGGACGTGCTTTGCCCTGTTAGTTCCTATACCCGTTTTGTCATTCTGGCCGTAGGTTGGCAGGCTCCAACAGCATCATGGACTGGGCCCACACCTACACCGCGGTGACCAATATCTCCAACTGTTGGATCTGCATCGCTCTTCCAGCGGCAGCTGCAGACAGCTTGTCCTGGCACCTGCATCCAGCTTCTGTGAAGAACTGGACATGGCTAGAGACTTGGGGGTCCCACAGACAATGCGTGGGATGCAGGACAGTGGGCTTTGGATAGGAGGTGTCGCAAAACCCATGGCCCTCCTGCCCCCTGGCTGACTCATAGTGTCTATGATGGAGGGGGCTAGCTAATGGGAGAACACATGGTGCCCCACTGCAGGTACCATGCTGTATAGAGCAGCACTGGGGTAAAGTCACAGTAGGATGGTTGCCTGCTGAGGTTTGTGCAAACATAAGTCACCATGCCAAGGGTGTGGAGGAACAAGCAACCTTACCAAGGCCAGGCCCTATGGACTTTGTGCCCCCTGGGAGTTTATGGGACTGTGGAAACACAGAATGGCCATATCTGCCAGCCAACCAGCCTGGACATTGTACCCGGGGGTGGCCTTATGTGCCTGCCATTGTGCTTCCCACATTGCCTAGTCACCCACATAGTTGGGAGGCACTGCATTCCCACTTTTTCTGAGTGCAGGACGCCCCCTGGCAGTTTTATCCTTTAGCAATAACTATCCCTGGAACAGGAGTCATTACCGTGGAAAAGCAGGTTATAGCCTTTGCAGAGCACACAGCTGGGACCCTGAATTACATCCAAGTTGCTCTCGTTTTGTTAACTGATGAAGTTGACCAGATCAGGAAAGTGGAGCTGCAAAACCAGATGGCCTTAGATATAGCCTTAAACATGCAAGGACATAGGTGGCACCTGTGCCCTGGTAGGGACACAAGATTGTACATTTATCCCTGAAAACCACCGGAATGCAATGGCAGCTTTACAAGAGGTGTCATAGGAGATTAAGCCAATTGAGCAACTTACTGATAACCCCCTGTAGAGATGGTGGGCATCTTTTGGACTCTGGCCTACTCAGAATCATAAGTAAGATATTCGTGGTAGGTTGTTGCTCTCTGTATCGTTGCTGTGGCCTATGTGTCCAGGGTGCTGCCGCATGTGCACCAGTCCCCACCAAGAGGATCCCCTCACCCTAGGGGGTGGAATGTAAGGAACATGGCTGTGCTGCAGCCAAGCAGGCATAGGGAAGCAGGCATAGGCCGAGGTCAACAGACTAGATGACTTAGCAGGATTAGGGCACACACACACAGTCCCATGTCTCATATAATCATAGCCACGCCGGGCATGGTGGCTCACACCTGTAATGCCAGCACTTTGAGAGGCCAAGGTGGTCAGATCACCTGAGGTCAAGAGTTCAAGAACAGCCTGGCCAACATGATGAAACCCTCTCTCTACAAAAAATACAAAAATTAGCCAGGCATGGTGGTGGGCGCCTGTCATCTCAGCTACTCAGGAGGCTGAGGCATGAGAATCGCTTGAACCCAGGAGGTGGAGGTTGCAGTGAGCTGAGATCGAGTCATTGAACCCTAGCCTGGGCAACAGAACAAGGCTCAGTCTCAAAAAAAAAAAAAAATCATAGCCATGTAGACACAACATAGAGAAGCTCCCCACCTGGCTCTTAGCCACCATTGTCTGTGTAGTGTATAAATGTAACACTGACCCTGTGAGGGGCTAATGAATAAAGCCATGTCTCATCTACCTGCTGTCTCTTGAGTGTTCTTCCAGCTCCCTGCCCCACATCCACCCACACCCCTCAGCCCTCAGCTGGGGCTGGAACCTGACCCTGAGCATGACAAAGAGGCTGAGGCAGGAGGATTACTTTAGCCCAGGAGATGGAGACCAGCCTGCACAATATAGTAAGACCCTGCTCCCACAAGTGATTAAAAAATTAGCCAGGTATGGTGGCACTTACCTGTGGTCCTAGCTATTCAAGAGGCTGAGGTAGAATTGCTTGAATCCAGGAGACCAAGCCTGCAGTGAGCCGTGCTCATGCCATGGCACTCCAGCCTGGGCAACAGAGTGAGACCCTGTCTCGGAAAAAAAAAAAAAAAAAGAGAGAGAGAGAGAAGTTGAAAATTAGAAAGGAAAATTACATCTCACATTTAAGAATGATTGAAAAGAGGTTACATTGATAACGTTAATTGATAGAGTCGAGTAGGAGTTGTGAATTTGCAATATGAAGAGATAAAATCGTCAAAGCAATATTCCAAGTACTTACATATCTTTGTTAAGCAAAGATACATTTGCTTATCACAACTCAAGTCATAATTACACAGCTGAAGTACATTATCGTCTCTGTCTGGGGCTTTGTCCAGGGAAAAAAGATTCTTAGAAAATAGGACTCACCTGTGCTTCACCACATCTTAACAACATTATTCTTTTACCCACACAGGTGTTAATATGTTTTCTGGAAACTGACCATAGTCTTTATAAGTAATCCACAAAAGACAGAGACAAAAAAGGTTCAGAAATATCTTTCTGTGTATTGCAGTATGGCCCTGCTTCGGTTCATAGAACTCCATGTTATATGTTTCCAGCAGAATCTTTCATTTTAAGACTTTCCACTACGACAAGGCAATTTATAGACCAGGCCTGTCTGTGAGCAGGTGACAGGCTGGACATGGACTGACCACATAACATGAAATCCTTCTGCAACACTACCCACCTCACATATAATGGAATTTGCATTTGGCAGTTAAATCTTGGACTCATTCCAGAAGATTTAGTTCAGGAAATACCGAAGGTTCTCACGACCGTGCAACAGCTTCACTTTCAAAGCCAGAGGGGAATGCAGACATCAGGAATGCAGACACTGGGAGTCAGGAATTAGGAACTTTCCAGGTGGCCACCAGATGGCGTCACTGTTCAGAACCACATTACATTGTATGTTTTAAGTTACAGTTTTAGTCCTTGAAGCCAGAGGGCCCAGAGATATTTTAAAGGTTGCCATTAAAAATGGCAATACACAGAAAGATATTTCTGAACCTTCTTTGTCTCCATCTTTTGTGGATCACTTATAAAGAATATGGTCAGTTTCCAGAAAACTTACTAACCCCTCTGTGGGTAAAATAATAATGTTGTTAAGATGGGGTGAATCACAAGTGAATCCTATTTTCTAAGAATCTCTTTCTCTCTTCACATGATTAAAATCATGTGAAGTGACAGATTTTTTTGTTATTCACTAGATTTTTAACCTAGGTTACCAGTAACAATGTGGGCATCTAATTTCTAGAGTCTCCAGTGGAAGGAAATAGAAAATTACACATTGTTTAATCTTAAAGCCAAAATATTTTCTGTACATTATGTACTTTTGTTGAGTTTCCCTGGAATCTTGATGGCATTATAAATCATAGTGATCAATCTACTATTTAATAAGTATTTTTTTTAAGTGATATGCTGAAGGCCCTTTACACATACTATAACTTGTTTCTGCAAAAGGTTGCAACTAGTTTTAGGCCAGCAGGCAAGATGAGAATATCCATCACCTGTACCTCATCATCATTCAGTATATCTTTTTTTTTTTTTTTTTTTGAGATGGAGTCTTGCTCTGTCACCCAGGCTGAAGGGTAGTGGCACGATCCCAATTCACTGCAACCTCTGCCTCCTGGGTTCAAGCAATTTTTCTTCCTCGGCCTCCCAAGTAGCAGGGATTGCAGGTGCCTGCCACCATGTCTGGCTAATTTTTTGAATTTTTAGTAGAGACAAGGTTTCATCATGTTGGCCGGGCTGGTCTTGAACTCCTGACCTCAGGTGATCTGCCCACCTCAGCCTCCCAAAGTGCTGGGATTACAGGCATGAGTTACAGCGCCTGGCCAAGTATATCTTTTTTTTTTTTTTTTGAGAGGGAGTTTTGCTCTTGTTGCCCAGGCTGGAATGCAATGATGCAATCTCAGCTCACTACAACCTCTACCTACCAGGTTCAAGCGATTCTCCTGCCTCAGGAGGAGTAACTGGGATTACAAGCATGAACCACCACACCCAGCTAATTTTGTATTTTTAGTAGAGACAGGGTTTCTCCATGTTGGTTAGGCTGGTCTCAAACTCCCAACCTCAGGTGATCCACCCACCTCGGCCTCCCAAACTGCTGGGATTACAGGCGTGAGCCACTGCATCCCGCCCAGTATATCATTTTTTAAATATTTCTTTTGTGTACAATGTTCCCTAGGATTTGGGTGAAATCTTATATACATGCTACGAGCTAGGGAATCAGCTTAATTAAAAAAAAGAAATTTTCAAGGCCAGGGTCAGCTTGACAAAAGCCCTCCGCAGTGACTCCCATAATCTGTAAAGAAGCGTGCCAGGGATGTTGGATGGCTCTTCCTTCTTATATGATAAGCACGTGAGAACAGCCTTATCAGTATCCCTAGCAGTCTGGTTTAGGCGTTGCTTGCTATTGATGAGTTATTTAGAATGCCAGCCACCCCGCACCTGGTGACTCTGGAGCCTGTAGAATGTTTCACCCATTGCTTACACACCCTCGGCAGGAAATGAAAGCACCAGTTACATGAGAAGCCAAGCTTGGGCCCTGCCCCTCCAACTGGGAGAAGGGCAAGACGCTCAGCCCTAATTACCCTTTGGCCACCCAGATGAGCTCACTGGGTTATGTGGGATAATTATATCCCCTTCATAAAACTTAGCCATTTGATTAAGCAAAAAGCACAAATAATTATTTTTATTTTCATTTCTTTGATTACTAACTTATTTGTGCTTTTTTACATACTTATTGGCCAGTTGTATTCTTTCAATGATCAATTTATGCACTTTGTCCACTTTTCTTTGGGGATAATATTTTACTTTTTAATTTGTAAAATAAATATTATGTAGAATGTCTCTTAATCCAATAAAATCATCATGTAGTTTTTCTTAGTAGATCTATTGATAACATATTTTGCATTAATATAGAGGATATTTGTTGATTATTTCCTCAGTATCCACACTCACCCCTTCCCTGGAGTATCCTAATGCTTGTTTGGGGATCTAAGTGGTACAGGAAAAGCTGACTAGACCCTCAACTCCAGGTGGGACATAGAACTTGACCAAGCCAATCAGCACCGAGTCATGACCCTCACCAACATGGCTGGTACAAGGGTGGGCATGTGACCCAAATCATTCTAATCAGGGGAAATCTCAAGATTCTTGCTATAAATGCTGACACAAAGAGACAATCCCTACTTCTTGCTAAATAAAAATATTGAAGCACACAACCTCAGAAGCCACTGGCAGCCAACCTGGGGATTCAGTTTAGGATGAAAGTCATAGCAAAGAAAATAGGGCAGAGAATAAATAGTTTTTGGTGTAATATTATTGAGCCACCAGATCAAGCCTCACTTGAGGGTAGCCTACTTCTGGATATCTTCTTGGGTTTATGAACTAAACCCAAGAAGATATACTGAGCAGTACACACTGGAATAGCCATCCTGGTTGGACATGGGTGAAATCATTCTTTTTGTTGTTGTCGTTATTTTAAATTCCAGGGTACATGTGCAGGATGTGCAGGTTTGTTACACAGGTAAATGTGTGTCATGGTGGTTTGCTGCACCTGTCAACCCATCACCTAGGTATTAAGCCTGGCATGCATTAGCTGTTTTTCAATGCTCTCCTCCCACCCTTCACCTTCCCCCAACAGGCCCCAGTGTGTGTTGTTCCCCTCCCTGTGTCCATGTGTTCTCATTGTTCAGTTCCCACTTAGAAGTGAGAACATGCAGTATTTGGTTTTCTATTCCTGCATTAGTTTGCTGAGGATAATGGCTTCCAGCCTCATCCATGTTCCTGCAAAGGACATAATCTCGTTCCTTTTTATGGCTGTATAGTATTCCATGGCGTACATGTACCACATTGTCTTTATCCAGTCTATCACTGATGGGCATTTGGGTTGATTCCATGTCTTTACTACTGTAAATAGTGCGGCAATAGACATACACGTGAATGTAATGATTTATATTCACATCATTCTTTTTAATCAGATGCCTACTCTAACTGGTTAATATCTATGCTGTACTGGTTGATATTAAATATTTTTAATATCACCCTTATACATGCCAGGAAGTATCCTTTATTATTAAGCTAGTTTGAGTAAGATTTGGCTTTTGGTTTTTGTTGTGTTTTTTCTTTTTCATCTACAGCATATTCAACAATATCTCTAAGGTACAGATTTTTTCGATGTCTAACGAAGCTTTCATTAGGCTGGGTCTGGTGGCTCACACTTATAATCTCAGCATTTTGGGAGGCTGAAGTGAGAGAATTGCTTGAGGCCAGGTATTCAAGACAAGCCCGGGCAACATAGTAAGATCCTATCTCTACAAAAAAAAATTAAAAATTAGCCAGGCATGGTAGTATGCACCTGTAGTCCTAGCTACTTCAGATGCTAAAGGAAGAATTAGAATTCTGTATCATCTTTCTTACCTAAACCAAACTCCTAATGCATTGTTACTTCCAATTTAATTTCTTTAAAAAAAAATAATTTCAAATTGCTCTTCAAGGACAGCATTCTAGAGTTTTGTAACTTCTTCCCAACTGTTACAATTGTCTCATTCTCAACTAATTTAATTTTTAATGATCATTTGTATTGAGTTCATCTGATACATTCAATTCAGTCTTCACAGGAACAAATTCTTTTTCCATGCTCATATTTCATCAGTTTACATAAATATTTAATTAGATTCCATAAATATATTAACAAGTACAATTGACATAAACTTGTTTGGAAATCTGTTATTATGGGAATTGAACTGCCAGGGAACACCAGGGCAAATTAGCCATAAGGATGCATCCTTCTGTGGACAGAAGTCAATGTTTTATAGACAAAATAATGAACTTTTTTTAATCTGGCGAATCAGTTAAGTAGAAATTGATCAACTAAATATAATGGAGTTTAATTTTCTTATTTTTTCAATTACAAATCTCTCATATGTATTTGCACATAAAATTGTTCTGTAGTTTGATATTTTAATTGTTTATATATCGGGTCCAAATGGTGAGGCTCTGCTGACTGTACAGAATGAATTTGATGGTATCACTTATTTCTATGTAATTAGCAGAGCATAAGATTTATATATTTCTTGAAGAAACAAAATAATCAGATCTTGGAATCTCTTTGTGAGGTAATTCTTTCATAATTTCTTTTAGGGTTGTTGTTCTATTCAGATTGTCACTTCTTGAGTCAATTTTATTAATATGTTTTCTCAGAAAACCATCTACTTCACTGGGGAGATTTTCAAATGTATTAGTATTAAGTCAAGCATAACATTCTCTTCTAAATTGTTTAACTTTTTATTACGGAAATTGTCTTAGTCTGTGTTGCTATAACAAAATACTTGAGAGTGGGTAACTTGAAAAGAGGTTTATTGCTGGGCGCGGTGGCTCACACCTGTAATCCCAGCACTTTGGGAGGCCGAGGCAGGTGGATCACGGGGTCAGGAGATCGAGATCAGCCTGACCAACATGGTGAAACCCCGTCTCTACTAATAATACCAAAATTAGCCAGGTATGGTGGCAGTGGCCTGTAGTCTCAGCTACTCAGGCGACTGAGGCAGGAGAATCACTTCAACCCAGGAGGCGGAGGTTGCAGTGAGCCGAGATCGCACCACTGCACTACAGCCTGGGCAGCAGCAAGACTCTGTCTCACAAAACAAAAGAGGTTTGTTTTACTCATGGTTCTGCAGGCTGGAAAGTTCAAGGGTATAGCTTCTGGAAAGGCTTTCAGTGCGGCCTCATAACATAGTGAGGAAGGTCAAATGGGAAGCAAACGTGTGTCAAGAGACAAAACTTCAGGGACATCCTAGCTTTATAACAACTCACTCTCTCAGGAGCTAATCCTTTCCAGTGGAAACTAAAAACCAATCAATCTCACATGCATGAGAATTCACTCACTACCTTGAAGAGGACACCAAGCCATTCACGAAGGACTCACTCCATGAATCAAACACTTTCCAATAGGCCCACCTCCAAACACTGCCACCCAAGGGACCAAATTTCAACATGAGTTTTGGTGACAACAAACTATATTCAAACTGTAGCAGAAATGCTTAAGCATACATATATGTGGTTAGAATAGTATAATGAACACTCAAGCGCCCATGACCAGCCTCAAAAGTAATCAACACTTTCACCGATACTCCTTTGCCTATTTCCCTATTACTTTTTTAAGTGAAACAGGGTGATTTAAAAAAAATCCCAGACTTCCTATTACTCACTCATATATATTTCAATAATTCTCACAGAAAAGAACTTTTTTATATAAAAGTTTAACCTTTTCTATGTCTAAAACTTTATCTCATTTTTAATTTTTTGTTTTCTCTCTTCTATTTTTCCCAGGATTTTCTTAAAGACATTGGTTTCTCAGAGTCATCTCTTGCATTAATATCAATTCTGCAGTGTTTCTGTTTTCAGTTATTTCTGTTAAGTTTATGTAACACTTCATTCTTATTATTGCTCTCCTTAAGTTGGTTCAGTTTGTTTTTCTCAGGTTGAATGCTTGCTTGTTAAATAATGAATTCCAGCTGGGCACGGTGGCTCACGCCTGTAATCCCAGCATTTCAGGAGGCCGAGGTGTGCAGCTCACTTGAGGTCAGGAGTTCGAGACCAGCCTGGCCAACATGGTGAAACCCCATCTCTACTAAAAATATAAAAATTAGCTGTGCATGGTGGCATGTGCTTGTAATCCCAGCTACTCAGGAGATTGAGGCAGGAGAATCGCTTGAACCCAGGAGGCAGAGGTTGCAGTGAACGGAGATCATACTACTGCACTCCAGCCTGTGTAACAGAGTGAGACTCCATGTCAGAAAAAAAGAAAAATAATAATAATTCTGAGCACACCTTTAGCCTCATCCCTTACAATGTTCTCATCTTCCATGTTTTCTAAATACTCTATAATTGTGGTTTTTAATTTCTACTGTAAACCATAAATTAAATTGTTGCTTCTCTTTCCTTTTTTCTCATTTCTAAGTGCATGTAGTTTTTGTTCAAAATGTTTATCTTAATTTTTCAGTATTTATTTCCCTTCACCCACTCCCATGTTCCAGCATTTATTATTATATCCCATATAATAATACAATATTATAAAATTATATATATATATATATATTTTTTTTTTTTCCCTGTGATGGAGTCTTGCTCTGTTGCCCAGGCTGGAGTGCAGTGACACAATCTCAGCTCACTGCAACCTCCAACTCCTGGGTTGAAGCAATTCTCCTGCCTCAGCCTCCTGAGTAGCTGGGGTTACAGGTGCCCGCCAACACACCCAGCTAATTTTTGTACTTTTAGTAGAGATGGGGTTTCACTGTGTTAGCCAGGCTGGTCTCAAACTCCTGATCTCAAGTGATCTGCCTGCCTTGGCCTCCCAAGGTGCTGGGATTACAGATGTGAGCCTGTGTTGCCCAGGCTGGTCTCAAACTTCTGGCCTCAAGTGATCCTCCTGCCTTAGCTTCCCAAAGTGCTAGGATTACAGCAGTGAGCCATCACACCCAGCCCAAAATTAATATTTTTACTTATTTACTTATTTATTTATTGAGACACAGTCTTGCTCTGTTGCCCAGACTGGAGTACAGTGGCACAATCTCAGCTCACTGCAACCTCCGCCTCCCGTTTTCAAGTGATTCTCCTGTCTCAGCCTCCTGATTAGAGGGGATTACAGGCACATGCCACCACACCCAGCTAACTTTTTGTATTTTTAGTAGAGACAGGGTTTCACCATGTTGGTCAGGCTGGTCTCAAACTCCTCACCTCAAGTGATTCTCCCGCCTCAGTCTTCCAAAGTTCTGGGATTACAGTCATGAGCCACCGTGCCCAGCCTATTCTTTGCTAAATCAGCAGGAGAACTAAAGCAATAGATCCTAGATCTGTGCTGTCCAATACAGGAGCCAAATGTAACTACTGAATACGGTTGACCCTTGAACACAGGTTTAAACTGTGCAGTTTCATCTATACACGGATTTTCTTCTGCCTCTGCCACCTCTGAGACAGCAAAACCAACCCCTCCTCTTTCTCCACCTCCTCAGCCTCCTCAACATTAAGAGAATGAGGATGAAGACCTTTATAATGATCTATTTCCACCTATGAACAATACATATAATTTATCTTCCTTATAATTTTTAATAACATTTTCTTTTCTCTAGCTTATTTTATTGTAAGAATTATGATATATAATACACATAACATACAGAATATGTGTGAATCAACAGTATATTAGCAGTAAGGCTTCTGGCAACAGCAGGCTATTAATATTTAGGCTGTGGGATAGTCAAAAGTTATACATGAATATTCAACTATGTAGGGGGTCAGCACCCCTAGCCCCATATTGTTCAAGAGTCAACTTGAAATGTGCCTAGTCTCAAATGAGAAATGGTTTAGTATGAAACATAAAAAGAAAGTGATACATCTCAACAATACTTTCATATTGACTACATTTGGAAATGATAATATTTTAGATATAGTGGGTTAAATAAAATATATTATTGAAATTAAAGCCAAACAAGCGCACTACAATAAAGGAAAATTACAGGCCAATATTCCTAATGAACATAGTTGCAAGAATTCTCAACAAAATACTAGCAAACCAAATTCAACAACACATTATAAGAATCATTCACCATGACAAATGGTATTTAACCCTGGGATGCAAGGATGATTAAACATATTCAAATTAATAAATGTGATAATCCATATTAACAAAATAAAGGATATAAAACATATGATCATTTTAATAGATGCAAAAAAAGGCATTTGGCAAATTGCAATACTCTTTTATGATAAAAACTCTCATCAGATTAGGTATAGAGAAAATGTACCTCAACTCAATAAAGACCATATGGGAGAACCTATAGTTAACATTATACTTAGTGATTAGGAAATTTAAAAAATAAAGTAAAATAAAATAAAATAAAAAACAGTGAAAAATTGAAAGCTTTTCCCTCCAAAATCAGGGACAAAAAAAGGATGCCTATTTTCACCACTTCTTATCAATATTGTAGTGGAAGTCCTAGCCAGAGCAATTAGGCAAGAAAAAGAAATAAAAGGCATTCTAACAGGAAAGGAAGAAGCGAAATTGTATCTGTTTGCTGGTGACATAATCTGATATATAGAAAACCCTAAAGATGCCATCAAAAAAGCTGTTATAACTGATAAATGAATTTAATAAAGTTGTAAGATACAAACTCAACACACAAAAATCAGTAGTGTTCCTATACACTAATAACAAGCTATCCAAAAATTAAATTAAGAAAACATTACCATTTACAATAGCAACAGAAAAATATAATACTTGGGTGTAAACTTAACCAAGGAGGTGAAAGACCTATATGCTGAAAACTACAAAACACTGATGAAAAAAAAAATTTTTTTAAAAATGAGTAAATTGAAAGATACTCCACGTTCACAGATTAATATTAAAATATCTACACTTCCCAAAGCATTCTACAGATTTGGCACAATCCCTATCAAAATTCCATTACATTTTCACATAAATAGAACAAAAACAATCCTTTAAGTCCATATGGAATCACAAAAGACTATGAACAGCAAAAAGAATCTGGAACAAAAAGAACAAATCTAGAGGCATCCCACTCCCTGATTTTAAAATGTATTATAAAGTAATTGTAATTAAAACAGCATGGTACTGATATTTTTTTAAAAAATACATCAAACAATGGAACAGAATAGAAAGCCAAGAAATAAACCCCACACTTCATAGTCAATTGATTTTTAACAAAGTTGCCAAGAACACACAATGGGAAAAGGACAGTCTCTTCAATAAATGGTGTAGGAAAAACCAGATATCCACATGCAGAAGAATAAAATTGGAATCTTATCTCACACTAAATACAAAAATCAACTCAAAATTAATTAGGCTTATATATAAAACCTGAAACTGTAAAACTACTAGAAGAAAATGGAAAAATCTCCATGATATCTGTCTGGGCAATGATTTTTTGGATATGATGCCAAAAGCACAGGTAACAAAAGCAAAAATAGATAAATGAGGTTGCACAAAATTAAAAAGCTTCTGCACAGCAAAGGAAACAATAAAATGAAGAGACAACCCATAGAGTGAGAGAAAATATTTGCAAATCATACATCTGATAAGGGGTTAACATCCAAAATATATAAAGAACTCAAATAATTCAATAGCAAAAAAACCAACAACCCAATTTAAAAATGGGCAAAAGACCTGAACAGACATTTCTCAAAAGAAAACTTAGAAACAGCTAACAGGTTCACAAAAAATTGCTCAACATCACTACCATTAGGAAAATGTAAATTAAAACTTCAATGAGACACCACATTTTAGAATGGCTATTATCAAAAAGATGAAAGATAACAAGTGTTGGTGAGAAGACAGAGAAAGGGAACGCTTGTGCACTGCACACAACTGTAGCACGTTCAAGAAGTTGGATTTATTATCAGTTGCAGTGGGAGAGAATGCGGGCTGTTGGGAACCATGGGGAATGTCTGTATGAGAATGACAAAAAGGACTTGCTATAGGATCTGGATTTTTTTATTCTCTCTGGATTTGGCAGTGTCAAAAAGCAGGGGCAATTTTACAATTACGTATCTCATTAAGTCTTATTTATAGGGAGGGAAAGCTAGAGCAAGGCTAGAGACTTTCTTCTGCCTCAGTCATCCCTGAGACAGCAAGACCAGTCTCTCCACTCTTTCCTCCTCCTCAGCCAACTCAATGTGAAAATGACAAGAATGAAGACTTTTATAATGATCTACTCTACTTGATGAATAGTAAATATACTTTCTCTTCCTCATGAGCTTCCTTTTTTTTTTTTTTTTTTTTTTTTGAGACACAGTCTCGCTCTCTTGCCCAGGCTGGAGTGTGGTGGCATGATCTCAGCTCACTGCAACCTCCTCCCATGTTCAAGTGATTCTCCTGCCTCAGCCTCCCAAGCAGCTGGAATTAAATGCATGCGTCACCACACCCAGCTAATTTTGGTATTCTTAGTAGAAACAGGATTTCACCATGTTGGCCAGGCTGATCTTGAACTCCTGACCTCAAGTAATCTGCCCACTTCGGCCTCCCAAAGTGCTGAGATTACAGGCATGAGCCATCACGCCCAGCCCTTATGAGTTTCTTAATAACATTTTCTTTTCTCTATCTTACTTTATTGTAAGAATGTAGTATGTAATATATATGTAACATACAGAATATGTGTGAATCAACTGTTCATGTCATCAATAAGGCTTCTGGTAAACAGTGGGCTATTTGTAGTTAAGTTTTGGGGGAGTCAAAGGTAATTAAAAATTTTTTCAACTCTCCAGGGTCAGCAACCCTAACCCCCACATTGTTCAAGGGTCAGCTGTAGACAGACCCACATCTACATCTATGTATACAACTAGAGCTAGTTCAGGGTACAATGGCCCAAACTAGTTTGAAGCTATTTTGGGGCAAAGCCCATGGTTTCAAGCAGAAGGACTTAAACCTGTGACATATAGGGAACAGTTGATGGAATTAAAGATGCCTATCATAAAGGAGAAATGATTTGGTGGCAGGAGTGGAGGGTGGGGTTCCAGTGGGAGTAGGAATATAATGGTCTTCATATATTTGAAACCTATCATGTAGAAGAGAAACTGGCCTTGTTCTAAATGGCAAGTATAAGGTAAGAACCAGAACCAATAAGTGGAAGCTTTAAGAAAGCAAATGTGGACCTTCTAATAGAAGTGGCCTCATTTAGCACAGACCACCACTGGCGGTGTCTTCATGCAAATAATGAAAGCAGGGATTTTAATAGAGTGTATTTGAGAAACCACAGGATGATTTATCTAGAAGACCTTTAATGTCTTTCCCAATCTTAAAATTTAATGATGCAAAGAAAGATTTAGGAGGAAACTATGAAAACATGACAATTAAATGTAATGTGGGACCAAGGGTTGGATTCTTACCACAAAAAGAACATTCATTAGGGGCCGGACGTGGTGGCTTATGCCTGTAATCCCAGCACTTTGGGAGACCAAGACAGACAGATCACAAGGTCAAGAGATCGAGACTATCCTGGCCAACATGGTGAAACCCCGTCTCTACTAAAAATACAAAAATTAGCTGGATGTGGTAGTGCACGACTGCAGTCCCAGCTACTTGGGAGGCTGAGGCAGGAGAATCACTTGAACCCGGGAGGTGGAGGTTGCAGTGAGCCAAGATCACACCACTGCACTCCAGCCTGGCAACAGAATGAGACTCCATCTTAAATTTTAAAAAAAATTGTATCAATGTTACTTTTCTAGTTTTAATAGTTATACTATGGTTATGTACAAAGTTAGCATTAGGAGAAGCTGAAGGAAGAATATATGGGGATTCACTGTACTATTTTTGCAACTTTTCCATAATTGAAAAATTATTTGGAAGTGAAAACATTTTAAACCCTATCTCTGCTATTCATTAGCATTATTATTTTGCACAAGTTGGTTAACTTCTCTGACATACACTTTTTTTATTTTTGTAAAATAATGATAAAATGCCTATATTGCAGAATTGTTAAAATTAAATGAAAGAGCAGGGTGCAGTGGTGCATGCCTGTAGTCCCAGCTACTCGGGAGGCTGAGGTGGGAGGATCGCTTGAGCCCAGGAGTTCTGGGCTATAGTGCACTATGCCGATCGGGTGTCCCCACTAAGTTCAGCATCAATATGGTGACCTCCTGGGAAGGGGGGACCATCAGGTTCCCTAAGGAGAGGTGAACCAGCCCAGGTCAGAAAACTCCCATGCTGATCAGTACTAGGATTGCGCCTGTGAATAGCCACTGCACTCCAGCCTGGGCAAGAGCGTGAGACTCTTTATAAAAAAAAAAAAAAAAAAAAAAAAAAAGGTGCTGTATCTAAAAAAAGAAAAAAGTTTAAATGAAAGAACATTGCAATGCGCTTTGTCGGCACGTAGTAATTTGTTAATAAAGGTTATTATTACTTAACAAAAATTAAATAACAATATCAAAAACTTTAAAAAGAAGTCTATAATACCAACATTCTAGAGAATAGACTGTTGCCCATCTATTCCTCAGGACTAGCCTCTCTGGAATTTACCTAAAATTATCATCTATTTATTAAGTTTCTCAAATGAGCTAAGCTCAGTAGTGTACCAACAGAAAACAGTTTCATGATTCTCTGACGGCCCCCTCAGAACACGCTCTGTCACAGCATCCTTCCCCACCTCTGGGCAATATCTCAGGCTTATTTCATAGATTTTGAAATTACTTTCAGGAAGGAAAACTCATTAAACATTTCTATTAATAACTTCAGGCCAGACGTGGTGGTTCACGTGTGTAATCCCAGTGCTTTGGGAGGCCGAAGTAGGGGGATTGCTTAAGGCCAGAAGCCCAAGACCAGCCTAGGCAACATAGCAAGACCCTGTCACTACAAAAAATTTAAAAATTACCCAGGTATGGTGGTGCCTTGTTGTAGTCCTAGCCACTCAGGAGGCTGAGGCAGAAGGATCTCTCGAGTCCAGGAGTTTGAGGTACAGTGAGCTATGATCGGGTCACTGCATTCCAGCCTGGGCAACTGAATGAGACCCTATCCCTGAAAAAAAAAATTTAAAAACTTCAATCGTGTACTCAGTGCAATCTCAGCCTGGCGTGGTGACCTACAGCATGAGAAGGAGGAACTGCCGCCTCTTCCTCCAACTCCTTCACGGGCCTCCCTCTCACTCTGCTGTGTCTGGCTTCTCCAGAGTCCAGGCATGGAGCAGGGAGATTAAGGGAAGAAGGGCAAATATATCTTTGTGGCAGATGCTCTTGTAATGTAGTATACCGTGGCCTTGGGGTAGGAGGAGCCCACATGCTGGCTCTCTCCAATGAGAAGCATCTGTGGGGACCGCCTGGTTGAAAAACTCCCTTCGGAGCATCACACACTGGGGTTGGGGGGGACTAGGGGAGGGACGGGGGAGGTAAAGAGTTGGGGAAGGATAACATGGGGAGAAATGCGAGATAAAGGTGATGGGGATGGAGGCAGCAAACCACATTGCCATGTATGTACCTATGCAACAATCCTGCAGGTTCTTCACATGTACCCCAGAACTTAAAGTGCAATAAAACATATATAAAAGTAAAATAAAATAAAAAAGAAAAACTCCCTTCAAAGTCAGTGCACTCTTCCACTTCTCCTAGAAATTTCCTTTTTTTTTTTTTTTTTTTTTGAGACAGAGTCTCCTTCTGTTGCCCAGGCTGGAGTGCAGTGGGACAATCTCAGCTCACTGCAACCTCCTCCTCCCAGGTTCAAGGGATTCTCCTGCCTCAGCCTCCCAAGTAGCTGGGATTACAGACGTGCACCATCACACCCAGCTAATTTTTGTATTTTTAGTAGAGATGCGGGTTTCGTCATGTTGGCCAGGCTGGTCTTGAACTCCTGACCTCAAGTGATCCACCCACCTTGGCCTCCCAAAGTGCTGGGATTACAGGGGTGAGCCACCGTGCCCGGCCTTCTCCCTGAAGTTTATTGCAAATTTCTCAGCTCCTGCTCAGAAGTATAGCATATAACAGCTCGTTGCTGGGGTCCCTTCACTCCATAGGCAACCCTTCTGATTCAAAACAGCTGTTTTCCATTGCAGCTCCTCAGAAACACATGCCTTCACCATTACAAATTCTGGCAGTATAAACAGGTTCCATTATGATCCTCTCATTTAGGATTCCCTGGCTGTTTCAACCAACCTCCGACATCCCATATTCACCAGGCAGGAACCAAACCCTAGTTTCCATTCATTTATGTCCCTAAATTCCAGAATACACAAACCTACTCCTTCATAATCTCTCCTACTCTGCTCTACTCCAATCCCAGGATACCACAGGAGCCTGAACTCTCTCAAGAGATTCCCCAGAGAAAGAGAACAGGAAATGCCATGACCCTGTCCCTACCCCAACGCCACTCTCTAATCCCCTTCCTCCTTTTCAGCTGGAGGATATGATTGAGGTTGATAATCACCATACCAGTTTTGCTGTCTTTTCATAATTTCTGCATGGATATGTCTGTGCTAATATCCTATTCAGAAATCTGGGCATAATTATTACCTTTTGCTCTCAGCTTTGGGGATTCAGATGAAATTTCAAGACACCATGAAAAGCCCCATTTGATATTCTGTTTCATTTAAAACACACCATGACACCTTCCATATGAGCTCTCAGCCCTTGTCAGGGCTGTCTGCAGATGACACAATGGGAAACAGAGAAGCTGTGACTATTGGCAGAATACTGCATCTGGGCTGCTGAGATAAGACGTTTGGAAAGATTCAAACCACAGGCTTTTGCAAGAGTTACACAATCACTTCTAGCCCAATCTCAAGCTGAATGCCTTCCAGAAAGCTGAACGTTCCTTAGGAGGTGATTATATAACTAAAACAGAAAAGGTTGTAACTGATGTGTGGAATATCATTCAAGGGTTTGAAAAGACACCAAATGAGAAGGAAAGACTTAATTAGGACTGGATCGATTTTTATAGTTAAAGGGCATGCTGTAGAGAAGGGATTTAAATCATTTCGAATCACCCTAGGACTACCTTATGGAAACCACAGGGAAGCCAGTTTGGGACTCGAAAATGTTCAGTCATTCACTCATTCATTCACCGAGTTCCTGCGAGGCTTCAGGCTCTGGTAGGAGCGCATGTTTACGCGATGGTTAAGATTTGTTCCCTACCCTCAAAAGAATTCAGAGAAAATCTCCAAATGGAATAAGGTGCCACCAGAAAAGAAGTCATTATTCAAAAAAGATCTTGCACACACATTTTTACAGCAGCACAATTTACAATTGCAAAATCATGGAACCACCCTAAATGCCCATCAGTCAGTGAGTGGAAAAAGAAACTAAGGTATATATATCATGGAATACTATGCAGCCATAAAAAGAAATGAATGAACAGCATTTGCAGTAACCTGGATGAGATTGGAGACTATTATTCTAAGTGAAGTAACTCAGGAATGGAAAACCAAATACCATATATTCTCATTGATATGTGGGAGCAAAGCTATGAGGATGCAAAAGCATAGGAATAATACAATGGACTTTGGGGACTTGGGGGAAAGACTGGGAAGGGGTGAGAGATAAAAGACCACCAGTATGGTGCAGTGTATACTGCTCAAGTCGTGGATGCACCAAAAGCACACAAATCACCACTACAGAACTTATTCATGGCTGGGTGCAGTGGCTCACACCTGTAATCCCAGCACTTCAGGAGGCCAAGGCGGGCAGATCACCTGAGATCAGGAGTTTGAGACCAGCCTGGCCAACATGGTGAAACCCCATCTCCACTAAAAACACAAAAATTAGCCCAGGGTGGTGGTGGGTGCCTGTAATCCCAGCTACTTGGGAGGCTGAGGCAGGAGAATCACTTGAACCCAGGAGGCAGAGGTTGCAGTGGGCCAAGACTATACCATTATACTATGCCCTGGGCAACAAGCATGAAACTCCATCTCAAAAAAAGATCTTACTCCTGTAACCAAATATCACCTGTATTCCAATAACTTATGGAAAAATTTTAAAAAGAAAAAATTATTTTTAAAAATGATGCGTTTATATATATATTATTTTTTTAAAGTAATGAGATACCCCGCGGACCTGCCATGTGTGTATCCTGGATGACCAATGAGGAGGGAGGATTCAAGTTTGAAGAGTGGGAGAAGAGAAGCAGTGAAACAGCTGATCTTTAGGGCGCCTTCTATCCTTGCAAACCTGAGGTTCTGTTTGTGCTCTGGAAGGCTCAGGTGTAAGCCATGATGCCCCGCTGGCCACGCTCAAGAAACTGACTCGGTCACTTGGATGTTTGCTACACAGGACGTTTTTGCAGAGTAGAACTAGCTAGGTTAAAATATATATATATATATCTCAACTTCTAGCCCTTCCTACCTGGCTAACCCCAGAGCATGTTGCAAGTGAGACAAGAGGTGGAGAGTGGAAGAAAAAGGCAGATCTTACCTCAAGCCTCTGCGAGAACAAGGGAGGAGAGGCTTTTAATTAGAGATGTGATTAAAGTTTTCATTTAGATTAAATAAAATTAATTTCAGACAGGGAATAGGACCAACAGTGCATAGCCCAACATCAGAGGTGTGTTCATCAAAATGCAGAGGACGATCAGTAAGAGGATTTCCATCAGGCAGATCTCATCTAGGCCGAAGGAATTCAGGTAGCTGGTGAGTAATGGAAATGCTTTAAAATGGTCTACATGTGCTTGCATTGAAACACAGAACAACGGACAAAGATTTATGAAACGTGTCCAACAATGCTAAATGAGACATTTCCTGCCTCTACATTGTGACTAAGAGAGTAAGAGCTAGACACAAAGATTTAAAAAAAGGAAAGAAAGAAAAAAGAGAGTAAGAGCTGGACACATCAAGAAATCCACCTCTAGCCCAGAGCCTATATATAAGAAAGAGTGAAGACAATAAAGTTGTCAATCTATGGTATAGAAAAACATGCTGTTGGCCAGGCACAGTGGCTCATACCTGAGGCATGATTACAATCTCAGCACTTTGGGAAACCGAGGCAGGTGGATCATCTGAGGTCAGGAATTTGAGATCAGCCTAGCCAATATGGTGAAACCCATCTCTACTAAAAATACAAAAATTAGCTGGCGTGGTGGCGCATGACTGTAATCCCAGCTATTCAGGAGGCTGAGGCAGGAGGATCACTTGAACCTGGGAGGTGGAGGTTGCAGTGAGCCAAAATCATGCCACTGCACTCCAGCCTGGGTGACAAGAATGAGACTCTGTCTCAAAAAGAAGAAAAAAGAAAAGAAAAACATTCTGCTGCCTTCCCAAACCATGCAGGAGGAGTTGCAAAAGCAGCAGTGGTACAGAATGGAAGCAGACAGTCCCTGCCAAAGGAAGGACTCCATCTCACCGTCTTCTTACTTGCCTGCTTACTAAAAGGCAGAACTGATAGACCCAGGGAGAAAAATCTGAGAGGACACTAGTTTTCTATTGCTGCCACTAAAAAATCGCCACAAATGTAGTTGCTTAAAACAACACAAATGTATTATCTTACAGTCTGTAGAACAGAAATCACTAGTAGGAATCTCAGGCTAAAACAAGGTGTCAGCAAACTGAGTTGACTTCTGGAAGCTCTGTGGAATAATCTGTCTCCTGTTCAGTTAGGTCGTTGGCAAAATTCAGTTACTTGCAGTTGTGGGATTGAAATACATGTTTTCTCTCTTTTTTTGTTTTTTAAGACCATCTCACTCTGTTGCCCAGACTGGAGTGCAGTGGCATGATCTCAGCTTACTGCAGCCTTCACCTCCTGGGCTGAAGTGATTCTCCTGATTCAGCCTCCCAAGTAGCTGGGATTACAGGCACCCATCATCTTGCCTAGCTAATTTTTGTATTTTCAGTTGAGACACGGTTTCGCCATGTTGGCCAAGCTAGTCTTGAACTTCTGACCTCAAGGGATCCACCCGCCTTGGAGTCCCAAAGTGCTGGGATCATAGGCGTGAGCCACCGCACCTGGCCAAGATACGTGTTTTCTTGTTGGCTGTAGCTGAGGGCCATTGTCAGCTTCTAGAGGTCATTCACTGACTTGGCCTGTAGCTGTCTCCCTCCATCTTCAAGTCAGCAGTGGTGGGGAATGTCCTTCTTATGTCATATGTCTCTACCCTTTTTCTGTAGTCATATCTCTCTCCCTGACTATAGCCACCTAAAAAGGTTCTCCACTTTTAAGGACTCCTGTGGTGAGTTAACTAGGCTGGGACCACATGGATAATCCGGGATAATCTTCCCCACTCAAGGTCCATAACCTCAATCACATCTTCAAAGCACCTTTTGCCAAGTAAGGTAACACAGTCACAGGTTCCAGAGATCAGGGTGTGGACATCTGTGAGACACTCTTATTCTGCCTACCACAGAGGATTGACCTGTGTTCCCTCAAGTTTGGGAAGTGCAGAGACTGGTGCCTGATTCTCCCCTAGAAAAGCCCGAGGAGGAGAGGCTGGCTCGTGCTGTCTATCACACAGAAGAAAGAGAGAGCATCACACTTCAGAGCTTAGTAAAGCAAAATGCAGAGCGGATGCTGCAAAGACCCCACCCAAGAAGGCTGCTGACCAGTGTCTAGCAAGAAAGAGGTGACACTCTGTAAACTGCTGGAATAGGGACAAGGGTATGTCATAAGAGGGCAGTGAGAGAGGACCTCACCATATCTGGAAATTTTGCAATATCAGAGGTCTCCAACAGAGAGTTTCCAAAGAACCCACAAAAGCCCTTTACTGAAAAATTATCAGTATTTGGATGTTTGCTACACAAGGGGTTTTTGGAGATTAGGACTGGCTAGGTTGAAAAAAAAATAGCTCTCAACTTCTAGCTCTTCCTACCTGGCTAACCTCAGAGCATCTAGCAAGTAAGACAAGAGGTAGACAGTGGAAGAAAAAGGCAGACCTTACCTCCTCCTTTCCTACTGCAAGCCTCTGGGAGAACAAGGGAGGAGAGGCTTTTAATTAGAGATGTGATTAAAGTTTTTATTTAGATCAGGCTGAAGTTTGTAATAGCTGAAAGTATTCTGATCCCTAATGTACAGAAAAACAAAGGGCTCCGCCTGAGACACCATCTAGGATGTTGTAATAACGTTTATTTGAGGACTTTATTTGAAGGCAATAGTGACAAGGAATACAATGGTTTCCTCCTGGAATAGCACCTGTGATGGTTAATTTGTTTTTTGTTTGTTTGTTTGTTTGTTGAGATGGAGTTTTGCTCTTGCCACCCAGGCTTTAATGCAGTGGCACAATCGCAGCTCACTGCAACCTCTGCCTCCCAGGTTCAAGTGATTCTCCTGCCTCAGCCTCTTGAGTAGCTGGGATTAAAGGCATGCACCACCACAATCGGCTAATTTTGTATTTTTAGGAGAGATGGGGTTTCATCATGTTTGCCAGGCTGGTCTTGAACTCCTGACCTCAGGTAATACACCAGCCTCATCCTCACAAAGTGCTGGGATTATAGATGTGAGTCACCACACTCAGCCAATGTGATGGTTAATTCTGTGTCAACATGATTGGTCCATGGAGTGCCCAGATACTTGGTTAAACATTATTTCTGGTGTGTCTGTGAGGGTGTTTGTAGGTAAAATTAACATTTGAATTAGGCCGGAGGCGGCGGTTCACACCTGTAATCCCAGCACTTTGGGAGACAGAGGCAGGCAGATCAGCTGAGGTCAGGAGTTCAATACCAGCTGGCCAACATGGTGAAACCTCGTCTCTACCAAAATTACAAAAATTAGCCAGGCATAGTACTGCACCTGTAATCCCAGCTACTCAGGAGGCAGAGGTTGCAGTGAGCCAAGATCATACCCCTGCCTGACAGAGTAAAAAAAAACTGTTATACCCCTGCCTGACAGAGTAAAACTGTAGTTCAAAAAATTGAATTAGTAGGGTAGTAAAGCAGATTGCTTTGGGTAGGCCTCATCCAATCTGTGGAAGGCCTGAATAGAATAAGAGATCGAGAAAAAAAAAATAATAATTCGTTCTCTGCCTTCTTCAGGCTGCAAGGTCAGTCTTCTCCTGCCTTCGGACTTGGACTCAGACTAGACCTTACACTATCAGCGCTCCTGGTTCTCAGGTCTTCAAATTTGGACTGGAAATACACCACCATCTCTCCTGGGTCTCCAGCTTGCTGACTGCAGATCTTGGGACTTCTCTGCCTCTATAATCATGTAAGCTAATTCTTTAGCGTAAGTCTCTTTATAGAACTCCTCTTGATCTGTTTCTCTGGGGAATGCAACTAACACAGCACCCAAGGCCAGTACATTCAATATCCTGGTCACACTTGCGGTGGCTCCTCTAGGACCCTTTAAGAATGAAGATATTCTATTCTCTATGAGCTCTGTACTGTGCTTTGTTTTGCTTGATGTCAGACTCAAGCTAAGATTTGACAAGTGAGCTTAGTTCTAATAAGTAAAGAAAGAAGGAAAGCGTCCCAGGAGGGAAGCTTGGATATAGAAAGGAAGCAAAGGCATCGCAGATAGGAATGAATAGGGCAGTTGCCAGGAAAAGAGAACGGAACTATTTGACTGGCACAAAAGGTAGATGTCCAGGAAGCAGGAGAAAGAAAGTGACCTAAGTAGGACAGACTCTCTAATTCTAGAAAAAAAAAGTCTGGGCTTGTTGCAATGTATAATAGAGAACCGTCAAAGTTTCTGTAAGTTACAGAGTTTCTCTAAGTATTGGCACATATAAGCATTTTGTTTTGTTTAAACAAAAATAAATGATAATATCTAATAGATAATATCTTCTAATAGAAGAGAGGAGTAGGGTTGAGAACACCAGCTAGGAATCTGCTACTAAATTCCTATGCCAACTGTACCTCCTGAATAGAACTTGGGAGCTGCAATCTGACAAGCAGGAATGTACATGAGTCAACATAACAGAATATTTGAATTGAGGACATCCCAGAAAATCTCTAGTTATTGTAAGTACAGCAGATATGTGGCAATGAGGTGGAAGGATTTCTTAACCCCTCCTTCTCTGTCACAACATATTGTAAATTGAATCTCCCCCAATCCTTCTGTAATTGGTCCATTTGGGGGCAAGCAGGAAATTGTTAAGCAATGATTGCACCATTGTGAGATTTCATTCTTTCCTGGAGTTGCGTTTTATTTAGACTTCTATTTACAACTAATTTATTTCAAGCAAAACAAAAAAAAAAATATTTTGAATGAGAATAAACTAGTTGTCTTAATTTCCCATAATGCACCACGCTCCCTACTTCATTCTAACTGCACAGTTGAGTCTCCTGGTACCAGCCACACAGAAGGTATAATACCTCCCAGGAAGGGCAGTATAATTCCTCTGTGGGAAGATGTTTCTCTCTTTCTCTCTCTCTCTCTCACATGCGCGCACGCACACACACACACACACACACACACACTTAACAATACAACTATGGTATGCAGCAATACAATATTTCTCCTAATTTTCTCAAAAAAATATTCCAAGCTCTTCTCTCCCATCAACCCCCAACTCCTCACCTGAGAAAACTTGGTGTCCTCGGAACCTGCGATACAGGAGAATGACAGAGAAAACACTGACGTGGCTGAAGGCACAGAAAGCCAGCAGCCCCTGGGGTCTCCTGTCCCACAGGCACCACATTTCCTCCCTCACCAGTCACATCCCAGCTCAGCACATGCTGCATCCAGGGACCCTCCCCTCTCCCTTGTCCAGCCTTTTCTCATTTTTCACTCAGCTAATTTCATCTCTCAGAAGCTCTTCTTTGCAAGGACCTGCCTATCTGTATTACCTCTTCACCCTTCCCATCTTCTCCCAGCCTCTGAGTGATTGCCTCATTTCAGAAAATCTTTTTCTCTCAATCATTCTCTTCATGACATTTTTTTTTTTTGAGACAGAGTCTTGCTCTATTGCCCAGGGCAGAGTGCAGTGGTGTGATCTTGGCTCACTACAACCTCCAAGGTTCAAGCAATTCCCCTGCCCCTCAGCTACCCAAGTAGTTGGGACCACAGGCATGCACCACCACACTCAACTAATTTTTATATTTTTAGTAGAGACAGGTTTTCACCATGTTGGCCCCTGATATGCCTGCCTCTGCCTCCGAACGGGCTGGGATTATAGGCGTGAACCACCATGCCTGGCCTCTCATGCCATTTTTGAACTGAGACCAAACTCACTACCTCCAATTAAAAGATCTTAATCATGACCAGCCTGCTCAGCAAACAGCAAATGTGGCCATCTCCCTCCTCATTGTGCAAGTGCTTGCTTTTCCCCAAGCATCAACATTCATCTATTTTTACACCCTTTTCTCAGTTGATATTGCTATTCTTTAAATGTATTCCTCTTGTAAGACCATCACTGGAAATGTTTCTAATTATTTCTAATGACAGTAAAACATTTCTGCTGTATGATGGGCTTCAGTGGGCTGGTCTAGGAGTCTTAAACACCATTTTATAGCAGTTTCTACAAGAAAATGTATGTCAAGTTCAAATAACTGAGTTGTAAACTTCAAAAACACAAACCTTTTAAAATCAGAGAATGCTGATCAATTAGACATTGTGAGGCCGTAAGACTTAAGGTAATTGCCTGCCACAAAATAAACAAGATGCATAATTACTTATTCTTTTAATGGATCTTCTTTCATTCAACAAAGGCCTCCAACTGGTATCTAAGCAGGAGTTGGAACCAGCTGCTGTATTTGCCATTGTGAAGAGAAAGCTTTAAAAATACACACAGGGACGAAGAGGAAGCAAGGATGCTAAGGAAAACGACTGTGCAAAGAATTTAAAATATGGGAAACAAACAATAACGATAACAGAACACAATGAACAGTGAAACGATTCTTGAGGATTTATGTTTAATGGAAAGTTAATTGTTATGCAAATATGAATTTACATGTTATCTTCTTTTGTTTGTTTGAGACAGGGTCTCTCTCTGTCACCCAGGCTGGAGTGCAGTGGTACAATCTCAGCTCACTGCCTCCCAGGCTCAAGCAGTCCTCCCACCACGGCCTCCTGAGTAGCTGGGAACAGGTGCCTGCCACCACACCCAGCTAATTTTGCACCACACCCAGCTAATTTTGGGTTTTTATTTTAATAAAGACAGGGTTTCACCATGTTGCCCAGGCTGGTCTCAAACTCCTGAGCTCAAGTGATACGCCCACATTGGCCTCCCAAAGTGCTGGGATGGCAGGCGTGAGCCATAACACCTGGAGACATTTTATATTTTTTTTTTTTTTTTTTTTTTTTTTTGTAGAGAGAGTGTCACTCTGTCACCCAGGCTGGAGTGCAATGGCAGACTCACTGCAGCCTCTGCCTCCCAGGTTCAGGTGATTCTTTTGTCTCAGCCTCCCTAGCAGCTGGGATTACAGGTGTGGTTACCACACCCAACTAATTTTTGTATTTTTAATAGAGACGGAATTTCACCATGGCCAGGCTGGTCTCCCAACTCCTGACCTCAAGTGATCTACTGAACTTAGCCTCCCAAAGTGCAGGGATTATAGGTGTGAGCCACCACGCCTGGCTTTATCATCTTTTTAAAGACAGGGCCACATAAAAGAAAAAAACTGAACAAAATCTAACCACCCTGACTCTACTGTTTTTGTACATTTTTCACCTTTGTATATTTTGCCCAGCACCATTCTGCCCTTTCCCCCATGCATACATATTTTACATATGAAACCAGCAGCCTGGGGTATAAAATGAAACTGTATTTTTTTTAACACTCAAATTAACTTCAACCTCCTATCCCACCTATAGCCAGAATGTTGTTCTTCACTTCCTGCTCCTCTGAGTAGGCTGAGAAACTTAAGGGTGCTTTTTCAGACAGAGAGGTCAGTCCTGGTTCTGGTTACTTGCCTTTGAAGAGGAAAGGGAGACACCCGAGAAGAACATGCAAATACATGCCCTTCCTGTCAAGTGATCCAACATCAACCATAAAGAGTCTTCTCCATATAACAACCTGGGCCATCATGTGGAGCCCCGGCCAACAATCCAGACTCCCTCTCTTTTAAGAGGAGGTTTTTCTGAGGGTGTCTGGCTCCTTCGATCAATTGTCTTCCATGAAGCCTTTCTAAGGTCACAAGTAACAGTCCTTTGCTTTGAATCCCAAAGAAAAAGGTTCATGTCTTGATTACCATTCTCCTGAAGATTTATTGGCCAATTTGCCCATCTTGTTAGCAACCTTCAAGTTCTATGAAACAAGAGGGGTTGGAATACCTCCAGGTATAGATTTTTGCCAAGCTAAATCAATGATCACTAGTTTTTTACCCTATAACTAGAGCCCAGGCTGGAAACTGCCCCATGCAAACAAGGTCTGCTCCAAGGTGACCTGAAGTCTCGACCACAAGAAATAGAAGTACCTGGCTACTTTAGATGATGGGCACTTAATTAAAATAATAACAATCTGGCTGGGCAAAATGGCTCATGCCTGTAATCCCAGCACTTTGGGAGGCCAAGGCAGGTGGATCACTTGAGGTCAGAATTTCGAGACCAGCCTGGCCAACATAGTGAAAACCCCTGTCTGCTAAAATACAAAAAAAAAAAATTAGCAAGGCATGATGTCAGGCATCTGTAATCCCAGCTACTCAGGAGGCTAAATGTGGGAAGTAGAAAAGTCCTCTTCAAAGTTTCGTAAGTATTAAGTCATCACTGGTCATTAGAGAAATGCAAATCACAACCACATTGTGATATCATCTCACGCCAGTTAGACTGGCGATCATTAAAAAACCAGGAGACAACAGATGCTGGAGAGGATGTGGAGAAATAGGAATGCTTTTACACTGTTTGTGGGAGTGCAAATTAGTTCAACCATTATGGAAGACAGTGTGGCAATTCTTTAAGGATCTAGAAATAGAAATACCATTTGACCCAGCAATCCAATTACTGGGTATATACCCAAAGGATTATAAATCATTCTATCACACAGACACATGCACACGTATGTTTATTGTGGCATTGTTCACAATAGCAAAGACTTGGAATCAACCCAAATGCCCATCAATGATAGATTGGATAAAGAAAATGTGGCACATATACACCATGGAATACTATGCAGCCATAAAAAAGGATGAGTTCATGTCCTTTGCAGGGACATGGATGATGCTGGAAACCATCATTCTCAGCAAACTAACACAAGAATGGAAAACCAAACACCACATGATCTCACTTATAAATGAGTGTTGAACAATGAGAACACATGGACACAGGGAGGGGAACCTCACACACCAGGGCCTGTCAGGGGGTGAGGGGACTAGGGGAGGGATAGCAAGGGTTGGGGGATTGGGGAGGGATAACATTAGGAGAAATACCTAATGTAGATGACAGGGGGCGGGGGGATGGATACAGCAAACCACCATGGCTCGTGTATACCTATGTAACAAACCTGCATGTTCTGCACATGTACCCTAGAACTTAAAGTATAATAAAAATGATAGTTTGGGCCAGGTACAGTGACTCACACCTGTAATCCCAGGACTTTGGGAGGCCAAGGCAGGTGGATCACAAGGTCAAGAGATCAAGACCATCCTGGCCAACATGGTGAAACCCCGTCTCTACTAAAAATACAAAAATTAGCTGGGCCTGGTGTCACACGCCTGTAATCCCACCTACTCGGGAGGCTGAATCAGGAGAATTATTTGAACCCAGACGGCAGGGGTTGCAGTGAGCCGAGATTGCTCCACTGCACTCCAGACTGGCGACAAGAGTAAGACTCTATCTTTAAAAAAAAAAAGATAGTTTTAAAGACTTTCTTCAAAGCCTTCTTGCATTTTACTAATAACTTTTTGTTAAGCCCTATCCTATGTAGCTGTTAGACACGCTTATAGGCACGCAGTACATTCTATGTCCTTGTACCTTAGCCAAGATATCTGTGCTGGATGTGCTCACAGGCATGTCCCAGCTTGCAGCTTATGCCCCTTCCTTATTCAGACTTCTCCATTGCTTTTACCTGTTTAGAAAAGTTTTAAGTTATTAGCCAATCAGGTTTTCGTTTAGATTGTGAGGTCTAGCTCCAATCACCGGATATCAGACGCAGCACTAAGGACAACCCCAAATGCATAAGGGATAAATACGTCTGCTTTTCCTTTATTCGTTTGGCTGGCAACGTTACCCTTCCTGCAGGAAGTGAAAATTGCTTTGCTAAGAGATGCTCTGTCTCAGTGCTAATTTTTCTTTGCAGGAGAATCACTTGAACCTGGGAGGAGGAGACTGTAGTGAGCCGAGATCCAGCCATTGCACTCCAGCCTGGGCAACAAGAGTGAAACTCTGTCTCAAATAATAATGATAACAATCCTCTGGGCATGGTGGCTCGCACCTGTAACACCAGCATTTTGGGAGACCAAGGTGGAAGAATTGCTTGAGCTCAGGGGTTTGAGACCAGCTAGGGCAACATTGTGAGACCTCGTCTCTATGAAAAATTAAAAACTCAGCTGGGTGTAGTGGCATAGGCTTGTAGTCCCAGCTACTCAATAAGCTGAGGTGGGAGGATCGTTTGAGCCCAGAAGATCAAGACTGCAGTGAGCTGTGATTGCACCACTGCACTCCAGCCTAGGTGACAGGGCAAGACCCCGTATCAAAAAAATAAAAATAATTTTAAAAAGAAGGGCTCCTCAAATAATTGTCTGGGCATGTCATTTTTGTAAATTTCTAAATTTTACAAATGCCATACTCTGAGAGAGGTGGCATTATGCATAGATGTATTTTCCCCAAGATGCAAATAAGCTTAGAACCTAATGCCATAGTGAACTCATAATTAATCTCTTAAGGAAGACTCACCTACATTTATATGTATTGGTTGTAGATTCCAAGCATCTGGCACAGAGTGACTGATATCGTGGTGAGGTTGAAACTAGGATAACTTTCTCTTTGCACTTGTGTGTTTCCACTGTGCTCTTTCTTTCAAATACCACTGAGTGATCAGGAGCATGCTAATTTCAGGGCTCTGGGAAAATCATCTTGTTTATAGTAACTGCTCAAAAGGCAACAGGTTTAACTGTATATTAAATCTTTTGCTTGACAATCATATTTAGATGTGGACTACTAATATTTTAGAGTCTTTAAAAAGTGGGGCTTTTGAAAGACTTTAGGTTGAATTAACTCAATTTCAGTATTCCTAAGAGAGTCTATCAGTCAAGACAAACTATATTATTACATCAAAACTACATTTTGACAATAATAACAATTTGGGCCAGGCACAGTGGCTCACACCTGTAATCCTAGCACTTTGGGAGTCTAAGGCAGGCCGGTCACTTGAGGTCAGGAGTTCAAGACTAGCCTGGCCAACATGGCAAAACCCTATCTCTACTAAAAACATGAAAATTAGCTGGGCCTGGTGGTGCACACCTGTAATCCCAGCTACTCGCGTAGCTGAGGCACAAGCTTTACTTAAGCCCGGTAAGCAGAGGTTGCACTGAGCCAAGATTGTACCCACTGCATACCAGGCTGGGCAACACAGCAACATTCTGTCTGAAAAAAAGAAGAACAATAATTTGTTTTTCATTCCACACTACATATGTTTTACAGATTAGCAGGGGTGTTCTGATTACCATGGCGAATCAAGGGCCCCAAATGATGGAAGTTCCATTGCAACCCAGTACTTCCAGGAGTGCCAGGCAGAGTACAGGACAGAGTAAAGTACACACTGGCTAATAAATTTTCCACCAGGAAGTAACACACGTGTGAGTGTGTGTGTGTGTGTGTCTTACAGGTCTATGATGCACAGTTAGCGTGTTCAGGGTGTCCGTCACCGAAGTACAATGCATTTTTGTTAAATACAGTCATACTGCTCTGCTAGCAAATATTAAATTTATTTCTTTTATCTTTCTGTATATTTGTATCCTTTAACTCACTTGTCTTCATCCTCTCCCCTCCTCCCCACTCATCCTTCTAGGTCTCAGTTATCTATTTTTCTACTTTCTACCTCTATGTGTTCAAATGTTTTAGCTCCTCCATATAAGTGAGAACATGCAAATTTGTCTTTTTGTGCATGGCTTATTTCACTTAAGATAATGTCCTCCAGTTCCATCCATGTTGCCTCAAATGACATTATCTTTTATGGCTGATTAGTATTTCATTTTGTATACATACTACATTTTTATCTTTATTTTATTTTATTTTGAGACAGAGTCTCGCTCTGTCACCCAGGCTGGAGTGCAGTGGCGCAATCTCAGCTCACTGCAACCTCTGCCTCCCAGGCTCAAATGATTCTCCTGCCTCAGTCTCCCAAGTAGCTGGAATTATAGGCACTCACCACCACACCCAGCTAATTGTTTTATTTTTAGTAGAGACAGGGTTTCACCATGTTGGCCAGGCTGGTCTGGAACTCCTGACCTCAAGTGATCCCCCCGCCCTGACCTCATAAAGTGCTGGGATTACAGACATGAGCCACCATGCCTGGCCCATACTACATTTTTAATACATTGATCTGTAGATAGACACTTAAGCTAATTTCATATATTTGATATTGTGAATAGTGCTGCGATAAGAATGCAAGTGCAATTTCATTGGCCACTATGAGTCACATGGCAAGGCAGGAGTGAAGTGAGATCCTTCTATGTGCCATGAAAGAGCAAACCTCCCACCTGTGGACACTCAGAGGAGCTATGGTTAGTATTAGGAATGTGTTCTTAGGAAGGCAGAAGTGGGAACATCTGGAGAAACTGATGGTCCCCTCCACTGAGGGAAATCGCCACACTAGACATGGAAAACCCTAAGGATGAATAAAGGAACAAAAAGCTGGCAAATAGCTGGGAAAGGCACCACTTACTCCCTGATGTGAGTTGTACCAAGGTCTAGGCTTGGAGGGATGTTATTAAGAAACCCAGTTGCTGCCATAGGTCCAGGCTCTAATCCCTAGTTGGGCTTTATCAATAATAAATCTGATTTAAAATATCCATCTGCATGGAATAAATGCTGCATTTGCTTCTCAAATGATTTGAAAGTTGGAAGTCAGAGAAAAGCTGTGATTTAAACCACAACAGAGACCCTTAGGAAACCTTAAAGCAGAATATTTCTTTCAAATATAATGTTAGAACCCCAAACTATAAAACAGATGAAAGTGGAGTTCTTTCAGTGAAAGGGAAGAACTGTGAGTTGTGAAGTCCATCCACTCAGTCTCCCCCTTGCCTCCTTTGGGAGTCTCTTGAGTGCTCCTCTGAGCACAGCCTGAAAATCACTGCCTTAAGGAATCAGAGCCACTGGCCACTTTTCATGGCGAAGAGGCAGCCAGAAGAGTATAATTCCTTCATTATCCCAAAAAAATATTTCTGATCTCTCCTTTCAGAGTATTACAAGAATGAGGACTCTCCATTTCCTCACTGACTATATTGGGCACTCTTGAAGTTCAATATGTAGAAGAATCACCTGGCATTCCTGTTTACCACATGGATTCCTAGGCCCCACCCACAGAAGTAATATTCATTGTTTCTAGGGATGATCTCAGGAGAAAACTGCACTTTCAAAAGCACTCAGGTAAATCTAGGTTGGGCATCCTGAGGACTACACTTTGAGAAGTAGAAGACTCTAAAAGAAATCTAATGAAGAATATACTGAAAGTATCCAGTAGGCCTGCAACATGACGGGCCTTGAATGCCAAGCAAAGACATTCAGACTTTATCAGCAGAAAGCTACTGAAGTTATTTGAGCAGTAGAGTGGCATAAACAGAGGTGAACTTTAAGAAAGTCAATCTGGGCCCCGCACAGTGGTTCACACCTGTAATCAGGAAGAGTGATCGCTTGAGGTCAGGAGTTCAAGATCAGCTTGGCCAACATACTGAAACCTTGTCTCTACTAAAAATACAAAAATTAGCTGGGTGTGGTGGCAGGCACCTGCAATCCCAGCTACCCAGGAGGCTGACGTAGAAAAATCACTTGAGCCCAGGAGGCAGAGGTTGCAGTGAGCTGAGGTCATGCCACTTCACTCCAGCCTGGGTGACAGAGGGAGATTCCGTCTATTTAAAAAAAAACAAAAAAAAAAAAAACTCAATCTGAAAGTAGGATGTGAAATTAACAGGATAAGTAAAAATAAGGTAAGAGGCTGTCATGTGGGTCTGAGAAAGAAATGAGGAGTTTCCAGATTTGGACAGTGAAGGTGAATATCAAAAGAAGAGAATAGGTTATAGTCTTTGTTCTATGAAACTGTAAGAAATAAATCTCTGTTGTTGAAGCCACCCAGGCTATGATATTTTCTTACAGCAGCCTGAGCTTACAAAGATAGTCTATAAAGAATCAATATGAATTGGCAGAGGTGGGAACTGAATATTAAGAGGAAAGATGGATTCAAATATGAGGCCAGGGTTTCTTACCCAACCAGAAGGCAGGATGGTTGTTCCTTTAACAGAAATGGGAAGGGGAGAGATTGGATTTTGGGACTGTACCAGGCATGCCAGCCATTGTGCTGCCCAGCACTGGCCCCGCTGAAGTAGTAAGGGCAGTTCTCAGGAGCCACATAATCCCGCCAGCCACAACCGGTCAAGCAAGTGTGGACACCTGACCTAAAGGCAGCCAACCTATAGGGTGACCAGAAACCTTGGCATTTCCCTGGTTCAAAAACATAGCACGGCCAGTCAGATTATGTGTCTCAGGAACTTGAGCGGGGAAGAAGCAAGGAAATAAAGCTGTCAAGTGTAGATAACCCTGAAAAGATATCAAGAAAAATCATGGGCTGGGTGCAGTGGCTCATGTCTGTATTCCCAGCACTTTGGAAGAGTTGAGGTCAGGAGTTTAAGACCAGCCTGGCCAACATGCTGAAACCCTGTCCCTACTAAAAAAAAAAAAAAAAAAAAAAAAAAAAAAAAAAAAAATTAGCCGGGAGCATGGTGGTGCGTGCCTGTAGTCTCAGGAGTCTGAGGCAAGAGAATTGCTTGAACTTGGGGGGTGGAGGTTGCAGTGCCCCAAGATCATACCACTGCACTCCAGCCTGGGTGACAGAGAAGGGTCATGAACTTAAGAACCATAAGCATATGTAAAATGAAGATGCAGAAGCTGTGAGAGAGAGGGAAGCCCTAAGCTAGCAGCTAAGACATGAGAAAGCAGACATGCAGAAAGTGAGTCTCGCCAACAGTTCAGTGCTAGAGTAGAACTGAGATCCTATAACTGGGTGTTTTGGGATTCCCTCTTTACTTGGCACATAGTAAACACTCAAGAAACAGGTACTTTTAGAATTTAAAATACAGGCCATTTGGGTCATGGTCCATTCCCCAGTTCCTGCTCTTCTTAAAGGTTTGATGTCCACTTTCACCAAGTTCCCAGGCACATGCATTTCACGACATACTCCCTCACTGCTTGGCAACTTGAATGAGAATTTGTTCATAATCCAGCAAGAGTGTAAGACAAGGACATACAGTATGCAGGGTACTTTCAGAAAAGCAAGGTATAGAAGAAAAGACTGCTGGAAACACAGAACTAGAGCTCGGGAGAGAGTCAAGGCAAAATGTTGACTTGAAGGTCATGTCCACAAAGCATTAAGGGCCAGATAGCTGACAAAGCAGATCATATATATCACAAGAAGAAGAAAGACGAGCACAAATCCTGAAGAAACTCCTCACTTAGAGGGTGAGAAGAGAAAGGAGGCAAAAGAAACAGAATCCATCTTTGAGAATGCCTTGGCCTATTTTGCGCCAGGTTTATCCATGATGATTTGCACTGATCATATGAGCAGAGCTGCTTTGATCCTATACGAATCAGTGGTTAATGGGAGACCTCTTTCTCTGGCTTCATATTTTCACATAAAGGAAGTTGACTGGGAATTGTTCTCAGAATCGACACCTGTGGGATCATGGAAGGGGGCAGGATTACAGTGCCTTAGTCTGTTCACTCACATTGTCGTAACAAAGAACCATAGTGGCTTAGAGAACAGACATTTATTTCTCACAGTTCTGGAGGCTGAGAAGTCCATGATCAAGGTTCTAACCAACTTAACACCTGATGAGGGTCCCCTTCCTGTATTGCAGAGGCCAGCTTCTCACTAGCTTCTCACTAGCTTCTCACATGGCAGAGAAAGAATATCGCTCTCAGGCCAGGCACAGTGGCTCACGCCTGTGATCCCAGCACTTTGGAAGGCCAAGGCAGATGGATCACCTGAGATCAGGAGTTTGAGACAAGCCTGGCCAACACAGTGAAACCCCATCTCTACTGAAAATACAAAAATAAACCAGTCATGGTGGCTCATGCCTGTAATCCCAGCTACTCAGGAGGCTAAGTTGGGAGAATCACTTGAACCCAGGAGGCAGAGGTTGCAGTGAGCCGAGTTGGCACCACTGCACTCCAGCCTGGGTAACAGAGTGAGACTCCATCTCAAAAAAAAAGGATATTACTCTCTCCTTCTCTTTTTATAAAGACACTAATCCCATCATTAGAGCCCCACCTTCACAACCCATCTAAACCTAATCACCTTCTCAAAGACACCCATTTCCAAATACCTTCACACAGGGGGTTAGGACTTTCATCAGTGAATTTTGGGGAGACACAATTCAGACCACAGCACAGAGGAAGAGAGTAGGCTGCAATGCAAACACAACAAAGCCTCACAGGACTGCCAGATTTAGCAAATAAATATACAGGATGCTCACTTAAATCTGAATTTTAGTCCCAGCAAAGTGGCTCATGCCTGTAATCCCAGCACTTTGGGAGGCCAAGGTGAGCAGATAAACTTAAGTCCAGGAGTTTGAGACCAGCCTGGGCAACATGATTAAACTTCATCTACACAAAAAACACAAAAATTAGTGAGGCACGGTGGCATGCGCCTATAGTCCTAGCTTCATATGAGGCTGAGGTGGGAAGATCACTTGAGCCCTGGGAGGTCAAGGCTGCAGTGAGCTGTGATTGTGCCACTGCACTCCAGCCTGGGAGACAGGGTGAGACCCTGTCTCAAAAAAAAAAAAAAAAAAAAAAAAAAAAAGGGCCGGCCCAGTGGTTCATGCCTGCAAACGCCGCACTTTGGGGGGCCAAGGCCGGTGAAACACGAGGGCAGGAGAAAAAGACCATTCTGCCCA
>CAUYLG010036102.1:0-10334 GCA_963573385.1 Cacajao melanocephalus
TCTGCTTCATGTGGCATGGACTGAAGTCACTCAGTGTTATTCAGCTGATAGCTGGGGCATCTGTAGGGTCCAGGAAAGCTTACTTCACATTTATGGCATCTTGGAGGTGATGACTGGAAGAGATCCACTGAGTCCTTCCTCTTATCCATTTAGATGAAGGACCATAAGGTCTCCAATAGGATAGTCAGGCTTTTTACATGGCACTAAGAGATCCCTTACATGGTAGAAAGTAGAAGACATCAGGCCAATGAAGGGCTATGTCCAGAACTGGCACAATGTCACTTGCACCATCTTCTGTTGTTCAGGTAGTCATATGACCATCCCAGATTTGAAATGTTACAGAAACACATGATAACTCTGGAGGGGGAAGTGGGAAAGTCACTTTGCAGAGCAGTGTGCAGAACAATTGTCTATACCTGAAAGGCACATATTGGGAGTTTTATTCAGATTGAGTTGGGTCTATAAATCACCTTGGACTGAATTATCATCTTAACAATGTTGGGTTTTCTAATTCTTGAATACAGTATATCTACTAGGTGTTTTAACTATTTATGTTTGAAAAGTTTTGTAGTTATTAGCATATGACTCTTACTCATCTGCTCCCAAGTATTTATGTCTTCAGATGCTTTCACAGGTTTTTAATTTAGAAAATTTCAGTTATTATTGCTGTTGGTATATATAAATGCAATTGAATTTTTAATTTGGCACTTTAGACCTATAAACATACTAACTTTGCCACTTATTTCTTGTCATCTCTGGAGATTCTTTAGTGTTTTTTGGACACTGTCATATTCTCTATGAACAAGAATAGTTCATTACTTGGAGGGATATAGGTGTGTTTAACTTTTCAATTTGTTTTTGGGTCATTTTCAGAAGGTTGTGTTTTCCTTACATTTTACCCTTTTATGTAAGCTGTCAAATTAATTAAAATGATGCTTTTCATAACAATTCTTTGCTATTCCTTTAAAGTCTAAAGGATCTATTTTAAGATGATTTTTAAAAAATCCGATACTGGTAATTTGAATTTCTAATTCTTTTTTTTTTCTTGATAATTGTTGTTAGAAGTTTATCAATTTTATTATAAAAATACCAACTTTGGACTATTTTGATTTTCTTTATTTTATATTTCCCATTTTACTGATTTTTATTATGTTCTTCTTTTACTTACCTTGGATTTAATTTACTCTTCTTAAGGTGAAAGCTCAGATGGATGCTTAAACATTTTAGATTTAATATAGCACTTATAGCTGTAAATTTCCCTCTCAGTACTATTTTAATTATAGCTCGTACATTTTGATATGTTTTAGTTAGTGTTGCGTTATAAATATTTGCTTGTTTATATTGTAATTTCTACTTTGATTCATAGATTATCAAAAACTTATTGCCAATTTCAAATATTTGAAGCTTTTTCTAGATATGTGAGCTACTTATTCTCATATAAAAGTTACTCTAAAACTTAGGCTCAAAACACTATATACTATATTATGTCTCAGTTTCTGTAATTCAGGAAACTAAGGATGGCTTAGCAGGTTCCAGTGCTTCAGGGTCTCTTACGAATCTGTGATCATTGTCTAGCTGGGGCTACAGTCTCACATGAAGGCTCAGCTGAGGAAGGATCCACTTCCAAGCTGGCTGTTGGCAGGACTCTGTTTCTTGATAGAAATGAAAAATCTTTTGAAAGTGTCATTCTACTTAACACCCCACAGCACTTTGAAATTGTTTTTTGTATTTTACTGCTGCATGTTATTAACTTCTGAATATATCAATTTTAATTTGTTTGAACAATTTTTATAAAACAAGAAAAGAAAAAGAATCTCTATTTAATCCCTATGTATTATGTCTACCTTCTGAATTCTTTTCTATATATTATAATTTTTATATAATATTTTTTTTCAGGCTGAGGAACTTTTTTTCTTGCATTTTTTATAGTACAGGTCTGTTAGTTATGACATTTCTCATCCCTCAAGTACTGATTCATTACTGAATTGCATAAGGCAGGTTGAGACTACATTTAGCTCTCTCCTCAACACAAAATAGGTAAAAGATTGAAAGAGTGAGAAAAAATTCCAGCAATTTGCTAGTGCACAGGCTGTTGGAAAAGAGTTTGAAGTTCAATTTCTGCCATAGTAGAGTGATGTAGTAAATGTTTCAACTTTCTGTTGAAACTCAAGAAAGTTCATGTCTCAGCATTAATGTCTACAATCCCAGAATTAAAGATTATACAATAGCACTTTTAGACATCCTTTACAAATTGAGTTAGTCCTTTTCTTTATCTTTTATCATCTTTACCTTTTTATAGTTCTAATTTTTTTCTTATGCAATTATATTAACAGAAGCATTTACTGCATTGTATCTTTCCTACAAAAAAATACAATTCCTAGACATAGCATTAAATAACTTCAGTTTAGTTCTCCCATTCAAGTCAGAAAGGGTTCATTTTCCTTTCCTAGTATTAACTGACTTCATGTCACCTATGAGAGAAACAGGAGTTTTATTCTCTGGAGACAAGATAATGCCATGTGTAAAGAATAATAATGTGCCTTCTAGGTGTTATCACACATCTCTGTGCCCCTTTCCCATCTGACATGATTTTTCCTTTTAGCTATTACATATATAAATTCATCTTTTGGTTAATCCAGTATTACATGGGTTGTAAGGTGTATAATATGTCCATGTGGTACACTTCTTTTTTTTTTTTTTTTTTGAGACAGATTCTTGCCCAGGCTGGAGTGTAGTGGCAAAATCTTGGCTCACTGCAGCCTCTGCCTCCTGAGTTCAAGTGATTCTCCTGCCTCAGCCTCCCAAGAAGCTGAGATTACAGGCATGTGCCACCAAACTTGGCTAATTTTTGAATTTTTAGTAGAGATGGGGTTATGCCGTGCTGTCAGGCTGGTCTCAAACCTCTTACCTCATGTGATCCGCCCCCCTCGCCTCTCAAAGTGCTGGGATTACAGGCGTGAGCCACCATGCCCCACCTATGTGATGTACTTCTTAGCTCATTTATGCCAACTGGCTGTGAGAAAATTTGTGCATTGATTTGGTGAGATTTGGGGAATCAAGTTGGTAGACCATGTATGGTTTGAATAGCATGATGGTGTTTTCATTTGTGGTTTAGATCATAGGCTAAGTTAATCTCAAAGTGTAATTAAAAGTATAATCAAGAAAAATCTACTGGACATCACTAGGAGCTATGGCTATTGGTCCTTTGTAATAACCCTACAAGCTCTGTTATGGTTCTTTGGCCCTGGCAAGTACTCTTTAAGGCATTTAAAGCAGTGTTTCTGCTCTTGTTCTAGCACCTTAGTCTTTATCACATTACTGGTTTTGGTTGACTTGGATATGTTATTATTCTTCCTATCATTATATGTCATTCATCCCATATATCCAAGTTGTCACTTGAAAATCCTGAGACAAAGGCTTTCTGTTACTTTTTTAAAAAGAGTGAACACAGGGAGGGGAACATCACACACTGGGATCTGTTGGGTGTGGGGGGTTAGGGGAGGGAGAGCGGGGGGTGGGGAGATTGGGAAAGGATAACAGGAGAAATACCTAATGTAGGTGACAGGGAGATGGAGGCAGCAAACCACCATGGCATGTGTATACCTGTGTAACAATCCTGCGAGATCTGCACATATACCCGAGAACTTAAAATATAATTAAAAAGAGTGAAAACCTAGGTTCTTTGGGGGACCTATAGCATCCACTTTAATCTTCCCTTAGAATCCTAATAAGACTTCCATAATAGCATTCTCTGATGCTGGATTTCTTGGTCATCCATTGATGAGAGGCTTGTCTGCCTGACCAAATGGTGAGGTTACAACACAGGAGTCAGGAAATTTTCAGACATTGCTCTGAGAGTGAGAACCAAATGCTCCATGAACTAAAGGTTATGCTGCTTTTGTGACCATATTGTACATATGGTCATTCAGAGGACTTAATTTTACCTTCTTGGAACAAGGTTCTACTATGAGAATTTCAGCAGATTTTCATATGAATCATACCCTTCAAGTGGAGAGTCTCCATTAGGAAATTAAATATCTTGTTTTTCTTTAGCCGGAAATGAATAATTGCATTCATACCAGTGACCAGCAGGAGTGGAAACCTCTGACAGAGGTTCTGTTGGTTCTGAAAGTTATGCTTAAATATGATAGAGTTCTCAGAGCCACCTCCTTGAACATTTCTCCATATGCTATTTCCAGTTTATTAAGAAACTTTGCCGTGTCATGCTATCTTTTTGTAACTGGCCCTCTAATCACCCATGTCATCGAGGGCACTCATGCTGAATTAATTTGTGTCTCTGTGAAAGTCCAACCACTTCTCACTAGTTGTTTTTCAAAGGGGCTTCCTCAGGCCGCTGTATTAGGTATATCGAATCCCAAATCCCCGTGTCCATCCTAGGGTGGCAGAATTGGGCTTCTCCTGGAGTCTCCAGTGTGCAAAACTACACGGAGCAGACACTTCTGAAAACAACTGGGCATTAAGGTTAATGGGTTCCAATGACATTGTGTGAGTAACTTCCCGTTATAAATCTCCTAGAACCTTTGTCATTTCTTTTCTGATACTAGGATGTGAACCAGGTGTATTTGGTAAGGTTTGTAAAATGTCTCTGATGGTCATATGTCACAATGTGGGATTAAATCTGGCTCTCCTACCACGAGAAGGGTTGCTATCTGTAGACATTGAGAGAAGGATATTTTTACAGCTGTGGCAGTGGTAACTGACCTGATTATGATGTGGAATGGAGGTGTTATAACACCATGGAGGCAGGGAATGATATTTTTGTCTTCCACGTGACTTACAGGAGCACATCTTGTCACACTCTTGTCCAGTTGTGATAATAAGTGACAAAGTACAAGAATCTGCTTCTGAATGTGTACAGTGAACAGGGATGAGACATTGTGGGGATGAAGGTCTAAGCTACACCTTTAAGTCAGTCATGAGATCAGTAGTGGTGCTAGTAGAAGGTGAAGTGGGAGAAACAGAATTGACAATGAAGGTGTAAGATGGAAAATAGCAGTTGCAACTCTGTGATCGGCCACGGTGGCAAGACATAGTTTTTCCCTTAACCTTTCTCTTCCTATTTTCCCCCAGGAAGAGAATCCTAAAGAACCTGTTCCCATGTGTATGAAAGAATAGATTCAAGTGACATAGAGCTAGGCTGTGATAGATGTGAGAATGTACTTCCTTGCCCTCCCTTTAGGAAAGAAGGATCTATTTTTTCAGTTGCTGGGCCTGCTGTTAGTACTCAACCTTCAGATGTTAGCCCTTTCAGTATCTCTAGAAGCTGCAGAAAGCCAGTCACCAAAGGTCTCATGCCCTTTCTCAGAGAAGTCCCTTTTTGCATCTAGATCAGTATTTAGGTTCAGGTGTCACTAGACTGCAAGTGGGAAATATGGCCTTGTTCTAGAAGGAAATGTTTTATTTGATTAACAAATTGCAGAGTCTAAGTAATATGCACTGGCAACAATTGGAGGAACGTGTGGAAAGGGATCTTGTGGATACCGGAATGAAGAAAGGCAAAATAGATGGCTGCAGGGGGGGAATGTTTCTTAGCATTGGGATAATTTCCCAGAATATATGTCATGGGTATATGATGAGTGAAACTTACTGAACATACACTGTGTGTCAAACATATGGAAGAGAGCATTTCAAGTTCTCAGGTTAGGGTTGTTGCACTGGCATCATGACTTACCCTTTAGGAGGCCATTTCAATTCCCTATTTGGTCAACTTCTAGGTAATGAGAAATATGATTATACCAGTAATTTTATTGTGGTGACTGATATGTTTTACTTTATATTAGAAATATTTCTTCTGGATAGAGAATAAATGAGATATCATGGCAATGGATAATGGGTTCTATTCCATGAATAATAAATAAGGCAAGTGCTAGGACAAACATATAACCAGAATATATGATGACAAGATGCTGTCTTCTCCAGATTGAGGAGTTGCAATGAAGTAAGCTGTCACAGGGTTGTTGGCTGGTTTGTGTAACTATTTGTACCGTGTTAAGGAGTCAATGATGGACATTGCTGATGGCATTTTGGACCTTGAGTATTGACAGTAGCCAAAGCAGACATGGTGAAAGGCAGATGATGTTGTTCATTGAGGCTTTTGGATATTCTTCTCTGCAACAGTGACTTCAAAGGTAACTGGGGAAAATGGCTGACTAACATCCTAAGTGCAGTTCATGTTTATGAGATTTCTGAAAGCTTCCTCTGCAGTAGATTCTTTTTGTTAGGCATTTATGTTGGAAAGTAACATTGTAATATTTGGTATTTATTTTGAGAGATTAATGTTACCTATGATTAATATTCATTTTATTTATTCCTATCTTTCTTCTTTCAATTAGTCTTCCTTCTTTTCTGCATTTCCTTTTGTGCATTTCAGAGCTTTTTCCTTCTTCTTGAAAATCATTTTTTAGTGTACTTATTCTACAGTTTGTGGTTGGTTCTGAATCTCTAAGTTTAACTCTGCATTTTACATTCACTTCTGTGAGATTTTGAATGGATTCTATATTGACGTTAATATTCATTTAGCACTGTGAAGATGTATTTCCTTTGTCTTCTGATTTTCACTGCTTCTTTTAAGAAATAGTCTGTCAGTCATACTATTTTCTTTTCTTTTTTTCTCTTTTTTGAGATGGAGTTTCGCTCTTGTTGTGAAGTGCAATGATGCGATCTCAGCTCACTGCAACCTCCACCTCCTGGGTTCAAGCGATTCTCCTACCTCAGCCTCCCTAAGGGCTGGGATTACAGGCATGTGTCACCACACACAACAAAATTTGTATTTTCAGTAGAGATGGGGTTTCTCCATGTTGGTCAGGTTGTTCTCAAATTCCTGACCTCAGGTGATCCGCCCACCCTGGCCTCCCAAAGTGCTGGGATTATAGGCATGAGCCACCATGCCCGGCCTTTTTTTTTTTTTTATTTTGAGACAGGATCTTACTCTGTCCCCCAGGGTGGAATGCAGTGGTGCCATCTCGGCTCAATGTACCTTCTGCCTCCAGGTTCCAACACTTCTCATGCATCAGCCTCCCAAGTAGCTAGGATTACAGGTGCCAGCCACCACACTTGGCTAATTTCTGTATTTTTAGTAAAGACGGATTTCTCCATGGCCAACTCAACTCCTGTCCTCAAGTGACTGACCTGCCTCAGCCTCCCAATATGCTGGGTTTACTATTATTTTTTTGAGTGCAGTTATATTCTTAAAATTTTTGTATTTTGCTCTTATTTGGCTGTCCCTTTTCTGTTCTTCCTTTTTAAACAAATTTTCTTTTAAAAATTCGTTTTTCATGAAACATGTAACATCTTATAAATTCGTAGTCTCATATCTTTCAGTAGTTTTAGATAATTTTCAGCTATATCTCTTCAAATATTTTGCCTCCCTGATTCTTTTTCTCTTATTTTTCTAAAATTGTAATTGAATTAAATGTATGTCAGAGTTTTGCACTGTTTCCTTTATATCTCTTTACAACTATTTTCTTCATTTTTTTTTTTTTTTGCTCTCTGCTTTGGTCTGCATAGTTTCTTCTAATATTTATTGCAATTTACGAATTCTCTAATTTTTCATCTCGAATTTGCCATTAAATTCAATCATTGAGTTTTTAATTTATTATATATTTTAGTTTTTCAATTTATTTGGTTCATTTTATCTATCTTGTGTTTTAATATTTGTACATAATAAGCTCATTTAAAAACGCTTATTTTTCATTGCTTGAATCATCTGTTTGTTTTTATAGCACTTCCTCTCAATCAGGCCATGTCTTCTATATTTTGTTACATTTTTGAGTGCCCAATTTTGCATATGAAACATTAAAGAGGCAATTCAAGAATTTTTTTTGAATTTATTTCTTTTTTTAAATTATATTTTAAGTTCTGGGATACATGTGCAGAATGTGCAGGTTTGTAAGATAGGTATACATATGCCATGATGGTTTGCTGTACCTGTCAACACATCATCTTCATTATTTCTCCTATGCTATCCCTCCCCCAGATCCTCACTCCCCAGCAGACCCCAGTGTGTGATTTTCCCTCACTGTGTCCATGTGCTCTCATTTTTAAACTCCTACTTGTGAGTGAGAACATGTGGTATTTGGTTTTCTGTTCTTGTGTTAGTTTGCTGAGAATGATTATTTCCAGCTTTATACATGTCCCTGCAAAGGACATGAACTCATACTTTTTTTTTTTAATTGTACTTTAGGTTCTGGGGTACATGTGCAGATCATGCAGGATTGTTGCATAGGTACACACATGGCAATGTGGTTTGCTGCCTCCATCCCCCTGTCGCCTACATCTGGCATTTCTCCCCATGTTATCCCTCCCCGACCTCCCCACCCCCTCGACGTCCCTCCCTTCCCCTAACAACAGACCCTATTGTGTGATGCTCCCCTCCCTGTGTTCTCATTGTTCAACACCTGCCTATGAGTAAGAACAGGCAGTGTTTGATTTTCTGTTCTTTTGTCAGTTTGCTGAGAATGATGGTTTCCAGATTCATCCAAGTCACTACAAAGGACATGAACTCATCATTTTTATGGCTGCATAGTATTCCATGGTGTATATGTCCCACATTTTCCTTGCCCAGTCTATTGTCGATGGGCATCTGGGTTGGTTCCAGGTCTTTGCTATTGTAAACAGTGCCACTATGAACATTCATGTGCATGTGTCTTTATAGTAGAACGATTTATAATCCTTTGGGTATACACCCAGCAATGGGATTGCTGGGTCAAATGGAGTTTCTATTTCTAGATCCTTGAGGAAGCGCCACACTGTCTTCCACAGTGATTGAACTAGTTAACACTCCCACCAACAGTGTAAAAGTGTTCCTATTTCTCCACATCCTCTCCAGCATCTGTTATCTCCAGATTTTTTAATGATCGCCATTCTAACTGGCATGAGATGGTATATCAATGTGGTTTTGATTTGCATTTCTCTAATGACCAGTGATGATGAGCATTTTTTCAAATATTTGTTGGCCTCATATATGTCTTCTTTTGAAAAGAGTCTGTTCATATCCTTCACCCACTTTTGAATGGGTTTGTTTTTTCTTGTAAATCTGATTTAGTTCCTCATAGATTCTGGATATAAGTCCTTTGTCAGATGGGTAGATTGCAAAAATTTTTTCCCATTCTGTTGGTTGCCAGTTTACTCTAATGATTGTTTCTTTTGCTGTGCAGAAGCTCTGGAGTTTAAGTAGATCCCACTTGTCTATTTTGGCTTTTGTTGCCAATGCTTTTGGTGTTTTAGTCATGAAGCCGTTGCCTGTGCCTGTGTTCTGAATGGTTTTGCCTAGGTTTTCTTCTAGGGTTTTTATGGTGTTGGGTCTTATGTTTAAGTCTTTAATCCACCTGGAGTTAATTTCAGTGTAAGGTGTCAAGAAGGGATCCAATTTCTGCTTTCTGCACATGGCTAGCCAGTCTCCAAAACACCATTTATTAAACAGGGAATCCTTTCCCCATTGCTTGTTTTTGTTAGGTTTGTCAAAGATCAGATGGTTGTAGATGTGTGGCATTGCCGCCAAGGCCTCTGTTCTGTTTCATTGGTCTATATTGCTGTTTTGGTACCAGTACCATGCTGTTTTGATTACTGTAGCGTTTAGCATAGGTTGAAGTCAGGTAGTGTGATGCCTCCAGCTTTGTTCTTTTTGCTTAGGATTGTCTTGGCTATGAAGGTTTTGTTTACATATGAAGTTTAAGATTGTTTTTTTCCAGTTCTGTGAAGAGGGTCATAGGTAGCTCGATGGGGATAGTGTTGAATCTATAAATTACTTTGGGCAGTATGGCCATTTTCACAATATTGATTCTTCCTAACCATGAGCATGGAATGTTTTTCCACATGTTTGTATCCTCTCTTATTTCCTTGAACAGTAGTTTGTAGTTCTCCTTGAAGAGGTGCTTTAGATCCTTTGTTAGTTGTATTCCTAGGTATTTTACTCTCTTTGTAGCAATTGTGAATGGGGGTTCATTCTGGATTTGGCTCTCTGTTAGTCTGTTATTGGTATATAGGAATGCTTGTGATTTCTGCACATTGATTTTGTATCCTGAGACTTTGCTGAAGTTGCTTATCAGTTTAAGGAAATTTTGGGCTGAGACAATGGGGTCTTCTTTGTTTTTTTTTTTTTTTTTTTTTTGAAAGAAAGAAAAAGGGGGGAAAGAAAGGGAGGGGGAAAGAAAGAAAAAAAAAGAATGTAAGAGAGAAAGAAAGAAGAAGAGAAAGATGGATATAGAACGGCATTATTGAACTATAGCCCAGGATAGAATTCAGTCTCAAAATGGGTATTAAAAACCTCTAATATTCCAATAATTGTGCTTAACAATGGAGACAGGAAGGAAAAA